>VXAD01001938.1:264582-300189 GCA_013399195.1 Dicrurus megarhynchus | reverse complement strand
CGCGGGACCCGGGGCAAGGAACGGGCACCGGCAGCCCGGCACCGGCACCCCGGCACCGCCCCGGGCCGGCCCCGCTCGCCAGCCCCCGCCCCGTGCGGGCTCAGCCAGACGTCGGAGCCCCGGCACGCTCCGAGGAGCACGGCTGGCGAAAGCGACACCGAGAAGTATCATCAGCGTCCGGCACGCGAGGATGCGCATCCACACCCGTCCACCTTCGGAGAGTCGGGCTTCCGCTGCTCTCTCCCACCCCGCTGCCTCCAGGCTATCGCCCCTTTCTCCGAGGCTACGGCAGCGGCCCGGTGTAGCGCTGCATCCCGTCCCGGGCTGCAGCAACCCCTGCTCGGTGCCGGCTGAGCTCCTCCCCGGCCACCGGCCAGCGGCAGGTGCTGCGGGCTGATCCCAGCTCCCTGCTCTCCGCAGGCTGCCTTGCCAGCCGGCGTGGGAACCGGGTCACCAGAGCCCCAGGGGTCAGGGCCGGCAGCCGCCGGCGCTCAGCGGAGCAGCCCTTGAGCAGCGAACAAACTGCACACAGCCCTGGGTGGGATGAGCAGGGCTTTCCCTTAGTACAAACATCACCCCTTTGCTTTCGCTATTTTGCCTTTGCCTGGCAAACTGATTTTCTTGTAAGGGATGAACTAACCTACGTGGGACCTTTGGTTTGCCACTACCACCCCCAAACCATTTGCTACCCTTCTCCGCACCTCCCCGTCAGCTTCTATGTCACTTGCTGCTTTAAATAGCAGGCCACAGGCTGCCATCCTCTCCCTGTTTACTGCTGTTCCCATCCCCTTCACAGCCTATTTTCAGTCTCTCATTACCACTCTCTCCCCATTCTTGATTTATAAAACAAGTGTACCTTCTCTATAGCTGCCACCTCCAGGCTGATTGTCTTTCCCACCTTTCACAGCTTCACACAATGAACCAGCTATTCCATGCGGTGCTTTACAAAGACTTCCCAATGTTATTCCCACTCTGTTCAACTGCCCACCTACCGCTCCCTCGTGCTACAATCAACCTCCCATTCACTCCTTCATCCCAATGGCCAGACCTCTCTCGACTTGGCAACTTCTTACTATTCCATCTCACTCACTCATGCAGTAAATTTGCCCCATCTCCCCAGTCACTGTTTTAAAACCCATTACTTGTGCACTTACTGTGAAACAACTGGCCTTTACAGACTGGCCCTACCAAGACAGCAGGTGTTCCTGCCACCTATGTCTCAAAGGATGGACATTCCCTCCGTTTTCCATAAGGTACATCTCCTGCTGCAGCAAGCATGTACCCACCTATACCGAATGCTTCAACAAAGAAAAATGAGTAGAAACTAAGTTTCTCATATACAGAAATGATACAACCAAAACTTCATGCATCCTTCTGCACTCCTCAGACTTTTGACCTTCATAGGTCAGCAAGGGTGGAAAAAGCTAAGCAAGACTTTTATGTTTTACCTGACTGTCATTTTGCTGTCTGCAGTTTGTGTCAAGCTGAGAAGTAAGATGATCTTCAGGTCTCTCCTACACACTGTCACAGGATAGGACCTCAAACCTAGCCACAAAACAAAACCACAACAGCTTTGACATTTAAAACATCTCAACATTTCAATGCACAAAAAACTCTCCTATCCCCTTCTCCTTCACATTGAACTGTTTGTTTCTACCAAGAAGTCAAAACATGTTAATAATGTCTCAATTCTAGTGTCCTAAATAACATTAAATAAAATTAAAATTAGGCCTCTGACAATGACCACTGGTATCATAATTACCTTACTGAAATAGAGATTTGGGTTGACACCTCTGATTTAGGCATCTGTACAAAGTCAGTAGCTAAGTAGTTACCTCTGAGTAAATGAGACTTAAGAGAGTTACCTCTCTTAAATGAGACTATTGCAATGAATAAAATTCTGGATATAGTTTTTTGAGCTATATTAATACACTAGTTACCATTTAATTTTAATATTTTTAAACTTTATTTAATTCATACATACATGTACAATACACATATATTGACATATGACATAATGTCAACTCCTAGAAATGTTCTTACATATTTTACTTGGGGTTGTTCAGCCTGGACAAGAGAATGCTATGAGGAAACCTTATAGAAGCTTCCAGTGCCTAAAGGTGAAGGCTAGAAAATAAGAAGGCTAGAAACTGGACTTTTCACAAGGGCATGTAGGGACAGAACAAGGGGGAACAGCTTTAAACTGAGAGGGCAGGTTTAGATTAAATGCTAGGAACAGATTCTTTGCTGTGAGGCTGATGAGGCTCTGGCACAGGTTGCCCAGAGAAGCTGTGGATGCCCCATCCCTGGAAGTGTTCAAGGCCAGGCTGGATGGGGCTTTGTGCAGACTGGTCTAGTGAAAGGTGTTTCTTCCCATGGCAGGAAGATTTGAATTCAGTGATCTCTGAGGTCCCTTCCAACCCAAACCATTCTATGATCCTACAATAATTAGACATTTGCAGTCTTTAGACTTTTCTGGGTTTTCTTTATACTATAAATATTTCCAAATAAGTGAATCAAAATAGCAAGAGTACCTCGGAATATGTAAAATGTACAATCTCATTGTTAAAATAGAAGCAACAGTTCGTGTATTTTTTTCACATTCCTGTGTTTGGCAAGGATTAAGTCCTTTTTAAAGGCTGTTTCAAATGTGACAAAAACTATTTCTGTAATTTTACAGTGCACTGCATTTATTGCATAATTTAAACAGCTAAGTAACTACATAGTCCAGTATTTTCAGTTCATTTTCATAAAAGAGGGATTATACATGTGTGAACATCGAGGCAACTACAACCAAGTATTGCATCATGTTCCCACTACACTTCATGAATCTCAGTTGTTTTTCCCAGAAGTGAGATATTAAATACAAAATTGAAAACACCATGTGGCCCGATAAAAGATTAGATATAAAAATGAATTTTCCAAACCAATGTACAACATGATTGGGTTGCAAGACAAAATACATTTTGTCATTGGCAACACCATCATAGATACTGGAAGGTTTCTTACAACGTGTTCCTGTTAATTTCTTCAGATCAAGAACACTAGCAATGTGTTTGCTCTAGGTATATCCAGCAGAACTCACTCCTAACTCTTGTATCAGGAAAGCATGGCAATAGTAGCATTTGTGAAAGTGGTTGATTACAATTGTTCAACCAGACATACTAGTTTCACACAGATTTCCATCATCACATTTCAATCACGTGGTTGTCTGGCCCAAACCTGCTTTTTTTGACCTGCAAAGCCAAGCAAAGTCTGAGAACAAACAAGTTTTCCAATAGACAAAGCCACAGCTGTTGGCACAACACACACATATGTGAGATAACTGGTTACATGCACTGAAACCTGTTTCTCCCTGACCACGGAGGAAATACTATCAGCAACATCCTCTATGTCTTTAAGAGGTTCCCGTGAAGAAGTCCGTTTGATTTCCCACAGGGAAGGGTTGGGAATTTGGCCTTTACTCCCCGGTGAACATCTAAACTGGTTCTCATCACTCGATTAGGGATTTTATTCAATTTTTAAAGCATTTATGTCATACCCAACTCTGGAAACAGCAACTGTTTGGTGGGATTTTTACCTGTTTCGTACAAAACATTCAGGTTGTTCGTATCTTGGGGCAGCTCTCACATCCACATCGTCTACCTAACAATAAGCGCCCAGTCTACAAAAGACAGTAACAATAAAAAAGGTTGAAATTAGAAAGGTCTTCTCACGCTGATGGCCAGCAGAGATTATAACACGTGTACGGTGACATGTTACTGTTCAAGCAGACACCGCGTTCGACGTGCTCATTTCAGTACGCACACGGACATCGTGCTTCAGTCTTCTCCCCAGGCGCCTTTCTGCATCGCACCCCCTCGGCACCCCAAATAAATCCGCACAGCAACAAACCCTGACCACGGCACGAGCCTCCCGCCTTCGGTGTGTCTTCCAGCGAGCCCGGTGCCCGTCCCGCCGCCACGGCGCTGTTTCACACCCGCCCTGCACGGCACTAGCGCGGCGTCCCCGCGGGCCCTGGAGGCCTGGGCTGGGCTCCCGGCGCTCTGTGGCGGGATTTTCGGGACGTCCGTCCCCGCGGGCTCCCGGCAGCGGCCGGGCTGCGCGCTCCCGTAGGTGCGCGGTGCCCGGCCCGGGTTCCCTCCGCGCCCCCGCGCCCGTTACCGCCGGCCGCGCTCCCGCCCCGTGCACGCGCACGCACACGCTGCGCGGCCCCGCCGCAGGCCCCGGTTGCATCATCCGGCGTGAGGGCGACCGGGGGTCCTTTACGGGGCTGCCCCGCGGTACGCCTGACTCGCGGCCGCCTCGCCGCGGGGCCGACGGTGGCCTCCCGGAGCTTATCACCGTTTTTCCTTGAGCTCGGTGTCCTTCCCCGGGCCGGCCGGTGCCGCGCTGTGGGCCGGGGGCTGCCAGNAAGGGGGAACAGCTTTAAACTGAGAGGGCAGGTTTAGATTAAATGCTAGGAACAGATTCTTTGCTGTGAGGCTGATGAGGCTCTGGCACAGGTTGCCCAGAGAAGCTGTGGATGCCCCATCCCTGGAAGTGTTCAAGGCCAGGCTGGATGGGGCTTTGTGCAGACTGGTCTAGTGAAAGGTGTTTCTTCCCATGGCAGGAAGATTTGAATTCAGTGATCTCTGAGGTCCCTTCCAACCCAAACCATTCTATGATCCTACAATAATTAGACATTTGCAGTCTTTAGACTTTTCTGGGTTTTCTTTATACTATAAATATTTCCAAATAAGTGAATCAAAATAGCAAGAGTACCTCGGAATATGTAAAATGTACAATCTCATTGTTAAAATAGAAGCAACAGTTCGTGTATTTTTTTCACATTCCTGTGTTTGGCAAGGATTAAGTCCTTTTTAAAGGCTGTTTCAAATGTGACAAAAACTATTTCTGTAATTTTACAGTGCACTGCATTTATTGCATAATTTAAACAGCTAAGTAACTACATAGTCCAGTATTTTCAGTTCATTTTCATAAAAGAGGGATTATACATGTGTGAACATCGAGGCAACTACAACCAAGTATTGCATCATGTTCCCACTACACTTCATGAATCTCAGTTGTTTTTCCCAGAAGTGAGATATTAAATACAAAATTGAAAACACCATGTGGCCCGATAAAAGATTAGATATAAAAATGAATTTTCCAAACCAATGTACAACATGATTGGGTTGCAAGACAAAATACATTTTGTCATTGGCAACACCATCATAGATACTGGAAGGTTTCTTACAACGTGTTCCTGTTAATTTCTTCAGATCAAGAACACTAGCAATGTGTTTGCTCTAGGTATATCCAGCAGAACTCACTCCTAACTCTTGTATCAGGAAAGCATGGCAATAGTAGCATTTGTGAAAGTGGTTGATTACAATTGTTCAACCAGACATACTAGTTTCACACAGATTTCCATCATCACATTTCAATCACGTGGTTGTCTGGCCCAAACCTGCTTTTTTTGACCTGCAAAGCCAAGCAAAGTCTGAGAACAAACAAGTTTTCCAATAGACAAAGCCACAGCTGTTGGCACAACACACACATATGTGAGATAACTGGTTACATGCACTGAAACCTGTTTCTCCCTGACCACGGAGGAAATACTATCAGCAACATCCTCTATGTCTTTAAGAGGTTCCCGTGAAGAAGTCCGTTTGATTTCCCACAGGGAAGGGTTGGGAATTTGGCCTTTACTCCCCGGTGAACATCTAAACTGGTTCTCATCACTCGATTAGGGATTTTATTCAATTTTTAAAGCATTTATGTCATACCCAACTCTGGAAACAGCAACTGTTTGGTGGGATTTTTACCTGTTTCGTACAAAACATTCAGGTTGTTCGTATCTTGGGGCAGCTCTCACATCCACATCGTCTACCTAACAATAAGCGCCCAGTCTACAAAAGACAGTAACAATAAAAAAGGTTGAAATTAGAAAGGTCTTCTCACGCTGATGGCCAGCAGAGATTATAACACGTGTACGGTGACATGTTACTGTTCAAGCAGACACCGCGTTCGACGTGCTCATTTCAGTACGCACACGGACATCGTGCTTCAGTCTTCTCCCCAGGCGCCTTTCTGCATCGCACCCCCTCGGCACCCCAAATAAATCCGCACAGCAACAAACCCTGACCACGGCACGAGCCTCCCGCCTTCGGTGTGTCTTCCAGCGAGCCCGGTGCCCGTCCCGCCGCCACGGCGCTGTTTCACACCCGCCCTGCACGGCACTAGCGCGGCGTCCCCGCGGGCCCTGGAGGCCTGGGCTGGGCTCCCGGCGCTCTGTGGCGGGATTTTCGGGACGTCCGTCCCCGCGGGCTCCCGGCAGCGGCCGGGCTGCGCGCTCCCGTAGGTGCGCGGTGCCCGGCCCGGGTTCCCTCCGCGCCCCCGCGCCCGTTACCGCCGGCCGCGCTCCCGNTCACTTCCTTCTCGGGCCAAGATGGCGGGGGACGAGGCGGGAGTGACTCTGGGGCAGCCGCACCTCAGCCGGCAGGATCTCGGCACCTTGGTGAGCGCCGCCCGCGGGGCGTGCAGGAGTGGGCTCGGGCTCCCGGGACTCGGCGGAGGCGCCCAGGGAGCGGAGGGAGCGGGCGGGCCAATGTGGGTGGGTGAGTGGGGGGTGCGGCCCGAGGGGCTCCGAGCCTTCTGCCGGGCTCCACCGCGGCTGGTGCGCGCTGAGGGGGCGCGGGAGGCGGCGGCGCCTCGGGAGGCCGAGTTCAGCACGCTGGGACCGAGCCGAGGGCAGGGGGACGCGGGCGCGGGGCAGAGCAGTGGCGCAGGGAGCAGGTCCTGCCGGTCCTGGTGCGCATGGGATGGCCGGGCGAGGTGCTTCTCATCCCGGTGAGTGCGAGGCTCGTGGGTCCGGGTCCGGCCTGTGCGGGTGAAGCTTTTATGGCTCACTGGTGAGTGCAGTTTTCCTCGTGTAAGGTTTGCTCTGTTCTGTGGTATTGGAGACTCTTCTCTTTCCAAAGTAGAACCGTAAATTTGCGCTGTGTTTCTCTAGCAAGCTCGAGGGGTTGGCTACCAGCCCTGTCTTGCTTGGTTTGCCAAGAAAATTTTCTTGACTATTAACAACTACCGAGAAATACCAGTTCTACCTACCACTGTAGGTACCACTGCAACTGGTTGCAGTGGTCTCCCGCTGTGGTAGTCTTGCCTGTTAAAGGTCTCGCCTGGGCTGCCTCACTTATTACACTTGTATGCTAGTATAAGTGTATACGTAATGTATTTTTCAAATTCAAGTGTATACATAATGTATATAGTCAAAAATCCTGTTGCTGTGTCCCTGGTGTTCAGACTGGAACGGCTTATTTGTCTTTACAGTAATTATGTTCGATGTTCCTCGGGCTTGAGCACAGGAATTCCCTTTGTGGCGAGCATTTCAGCTATTACAGACAGTTTCTTTACTTCCTCTCATTGCTGACCGTGGCATTTCCTAGTCGGAAAAGGCACAGATAGGGACTAGCTGGAAGGTCAGCAAGAATTACCTTTAGGGCCTATTCTGTCGGCCCTTGAGTGCTTATGGCTGAGTGGAGCTTCTTGCTGAGCAATAGTCTTATACCAGTCTTGAAGAAAAAACTCCATGCGTGCATAATTGTGTGCTCCAGGAAGAATTTTCCTGGTGGCAGGAATTGCATCACGCTGAAGTTCTGGTCGCCCGGCCACATGGTGCCATCTGCAGGTCACATTCCCATTGCTGGGAAGTCATTTTAAGTTGGATGTACAATAAATATAAATTTAATTGTATGTCTTTGGATGTTCAAAACCTGCTTTGTATTGAACATGAACATTTTATTCATGTCGTACTTGAGAACAGAATGAGTGAGCTTATGTTTTTTATAAAGATCTGTTTGATCTTTGTGCGCAGAACCTTCATGTAACAGTGTAAACAGTATGTGATTTAATATGTGTGTTATTTGGATCCTAGCGAAACATTTATATCCTGTCCTGCGCCAAGGACTCTTTTGGCATCATGAATCTTTGCTTGAACTGAGTGGCTCATGCATATGAATTCAATGGAGGATGGAAATTGGCTGTATAGGGGAACATTTCAGTGGATTTCAACACTTGTCCATTATGTAGACAAACAGCTTTAAAAAACCTAAACAACTCTTTCAGTGTTGTTTCTTTATCTGTATAGGGTGTATTTGTGAGTTCTTTATTTTGCCAGTGGCTATCAATAAGTTCACACAACAGACTATTTAGGACAGCAGAATTTTTGTCTGGTACCTGAAGTAGCAATACCAGTATCTGAGGAAAAAAATAGCCATTAAAAAGAGTAAAAATCCATGGTGCTAATGAAACCTCTGGACCCACTGACTCTAAAGTGTTAGTTGTAATTATATATTGGCTGTAATGGAACCTTACACCAATTAAACAACGGTTTCTTGACAAAGCTTTGTTTTTAAAATATTAGTGGAGTTCATCCTGTAGCCTGTTGAAAATGAATTTGCCTGTTACATGTAATTTAGGTTTGGGGGTAGGTAAGGGCTTGGGGTGTCTTGTTAGAAGCTTCTTTTGAGGTTTTTTGGTTTGTTTACTCCCATCTTTAACACCTTGCAGTCAGTGCTGATTTACAATCAGGGTTTTGAATTGTAGCGTGTACTGATTCACAAGCAGGACTTGGTTCCCTTTTGGTCAACTGGAATGCATATAATCTAAATGGATTTTCCTGAGTAGAACTATTGGTTTATTTTCAAGTTTCAAAATTTTTAACTTTCTAAACATTTATATACAAGGTGAATAAATTCTAAAATCTCCCTTATACAGGATGTTACCAAGTTGACGCCTCTTTCACCAGAAGTCATCAGCAGACAAGCAACAATTAATATAGGTAAAAACAAACTTACAAAAAAGAGGGCTGCGTTAAGGTGACTCCTTTTGGTGCTCGTGCAGTAGCAGATGGTGCCTATGTGGTAACATTTTCAAGAAATTTGCACAGAAGCAGTTACATAGTAGGTTTAGGAACTTGTCAAGCCCTTTTGACTGGAAAAGCACCAATTTTACATCAGGAACACAGGTGAATGGCGTGGGGAATACTTGCTAAAGCAACGTTTGTTTTACCTTGAAATTAAGCATTGAAATGAGTTTCATTAGAATGTAAAGATCTGTCCATTGGGAGCTCAATTTCAGATCTTGTTTGTTTAAATAAAAATGTTTACAAATTCCATATATACTTCTGATGGGGATTCTGGACTTACTGGCTGTGGAGAGTTTGGGGTAATTGTGTGTTGATCGTAGTGGAACATTGCACAGAATTAAACAGTGGTTTATTGACAAACATTTCCTTTTGAAACACAGGTACGATTGGTCATGTAGCCCATGGAAAGTCGACAGTAGTCAAAGCTATATCTGGAGTTCATACTGTCAGATTTAAAAATGAACTGGAAAGAAATATCACAATCAAGCTGGGTTATGCTAATGCAAAGGTGAGTCATTACTGTAAATGTAGCACCTATGTTGCTAATATACTTCAGGGGGGATGTAAGCTTACAGGTAACTAGCCCTTGAGGAATTAAACCTTTTTTCAATTTTAAAAAATCACAGATTTACAAGCTGGATGATCCAAGCTGCTCTCGACCAGAGTGTTACCGATCCTGTGGAAGTAGCACCCCAGATGAGTTCCCTACAGATATTCCTGGCACCAAAGGGAACTTTAAACTAGTCAGGTAACTTTAAATGACTGGAGTAAATTGTGTTTACTTCCCTTTCTATGAAAACAGGATTGAGCTGTGAGCTGAATGGGTTCTGGCAGACTTCACATTCTTAGATGGGGCACCCCTGAGCTAAGATGTTGTCTAAACTCTAGTGAATTCCTTGGTGGTTGGTGGTGACAAGCACTCCATGGTACAGCACAGCTGTGTCTGCTGTCCTCAGCTACTTGCAGGACTTTGAAGTGAAATATTTCTGCTATTGATATAAGTACATTTTAAACCAGACAGATTGAAAACTAATGTGGACCTCACAAACACATCTTTAAAATTCCTTTTTGGAAGGTGACCTTTGTTAAACTTTTTCTTCCTAAAGGCAGAGTTTTCAAAGCTTTTTAAATGAATATATGAAAGCCTGATGCTTAATGTGAGATAAGGTCTCTCACTGGAGGCCAAGTGTTCTTTATTTACTTGATTTTTGATAAAGTGTAGCACAGTCTTTATGGAAGCTTAGTAACCACAGCAGTTGTTACATGGGTCTGCACAAAGATTGCTCAAATGAGAGAAATCATGAAGACTGTTGTACAAGATTCTTTATGTATATGATAAAATACTTATGGGCTGTAACCATGTGTCTTTCCTTTTCTTAGATTCCCAGCAGAGCACTTGTACTAAGATTAACTTCTGTTGGAGTGTGACAGGCAGGCAGCCATTGTGAAACAACTGGTTAAAAGCTTTGCATTCTTTATCCTATTGTTATTTGCTTGTGGAAGATTTCTAACATGATCAGCAAAGAAGGAAATCAGTCCCTTGCTTTTTGGTGGCCTGCCACTAGAAACAAGGATTCTTCACTGGATAGGTTCAGGAAAGAATATAGTGAATAGAATATTGGTCTGCACAATAAAATCATAAGGTTGGAAATGCAACATCATCTCTGTAGACGAATCTTTGAAGTGCAGTTATAACCATGTAATTAAGGATGCATAATTTCCTAAAATTGGAGAACGGGAGATGCCTTTTAACAGAGATAAGAGAAATCCCATTTGGTGTGTTGAGTTTGGGTTAGTGGTGGTGGGTTGGTTTGATTTCGGGTTTTTATTCTGGTGCATTTAACTCTAATCTAATTTACAAGTAAATTGGTGAAATATTAAAGAGGAACTTAATGTGGATATGTGGTATTAAATCTTAAAACTCAGAAAAAGTATTCAGTAGCTGTTCAGTAGCATTTGTGTTCTTTTAGAACTTTTTTGAAAATATTTTTAAGATACTGCTTTTCAGCATCTGTCTCAAAATGTTTATCTATTTTAAGGATACTTTTAACTTAGTCTGCCTAATCACTGGCATTCATCAGTCAGAGGAATTGTTGATAATGGGCTTTTGGATTTCTCTTTCACCTCCTACAACAGGCATGTCTCTTTTGTGGATTGTCCTGGGCACGATATTTTGATGGCTACTATGTTGAACGGTGCAGCAGTAATGGATGCAGCTTTACTGTTGATAGGTAACAATTGCTACCCAAAAACAGAGCTCCATTTTGTAGTATCACAAAGCAACTTTATATGGGCTTTAAAATCTCCTGGGATGTGGTGAGCAATTTAAACAAGTGAATGCTTTTGAGATGTGTTAAAGAAAATAAAGTCATGCTAAAATGGCAGTGTACTCTTAACAATATAATAGCAATTTAATAGCTTGTTTTAAACACAGCTATCCATACTCACTAGTCTGGTAGCTGGCCCCACTGATAGGAGATAGGTAACGTGAAACCTTGTAGTAGTGTAGTACTGTAAAATTTTTATCACTTTATGGAAACAGATTAGCTGCAAGTACGTTTGGAGTTTCTCTGAAGGCTCAGTTTCCTTTAAATATGCGTGTGGTCTTTTCCATACAGTAGAGTTCACAAACAACAGTACAAATGGTAAACCCAGATAAATATGGACAAAATTTAGGTACAGGAGATTTAATTTAATCCAGACAACTTTTGTTCTGATTTACAAGCAACAGGAAGTGAGTAAAACTAATTTTTATATATGTATAGAACATTACAGTGTTCTGTAGTGATACATAGCAATTATCTTACCTTGATAGGGTATGTCAGCAAAAGAAAAAAAACAGCTTCAGATATTGTAATTTAAAGTCTGAGATAAATGATAAGCTATCATTTCTTCTGCCTGTTTATCTCTAGAAAGTGTGATAGACCAAACTTCAAGCAAGATTAACCACCATAATGGCACATCAGTCAAAACTGGCTTCTTAGATGGCTGAAATCTAAACCATACTGATAGCAGCCCTATTCACATACTTGATAGAATTATAGTATAACAGAGTTTGGGGATCTTGGTATTTTTATGATTTACGGATAAGGAAATGTTACGATATTTCTTGAAAGGTGATTTGTCTATTATGCTACAGTCATCACTGAAATATCTGAAGAGCTAAAGGATGGAGTAAATCAAGTTAGGTCTTGGTATCTTTGGATGTTTTGGATGGGTGTTCTTATTGGGAACAGGTTGAATGGGGGAACCTCTCTGGTAGCTTCTCATCTGTCCTGCATTGTGTGGAGGCTACAGCCAGCAGTTACGGGGGAGAATAGGTGCTTATTGACTTGGTTGCTTCATGTGTAGCTTGCTGAGAGACAACTGTGGTTTTTTGGGTTTGTTTTTTTTTTTTACATAATGATAGTGGATGGAAGTAGATGTCCTAACTGTAGGAGTTTTGTCCATCTTTATAGTATCTATATTCCAGTTACTTCTCTTCTTTCAGCTGGTAATGAGTCGTGCCCTCAACCTCAGACCTCAGAACATCTAGCTGCTATAGAAATCATGAAACTGAAGCACATTTTGATTCTACAGAATAAGATTGACTTGGTGAAGGAGAGCCAGGCTAAAGAACAGTATGAACAGATTCTTGCATTTGTACAAGGTAAGTTTTCAAGAACAGAAAATCCAGTTAGTGGTGGAAATTCAGTGTTGAGACATGGACATAGTGATTTTCTGTATGTTCATAGAAAAGCTTCTCTTAGACAATGCTGGTGTATATGGTCTGTTAATGTGAAAATTAGACCCCGGGAGCTGTGCTTCTTGCCTGTTTCAGACTGCTTACGCACAATAGTGTTATGGCTCTGGGTCAGACCTCTAGATGCAAAACTAATAACAATGGCTCTTACGTAGTAGCTGTCAGCGGATTTGTGATTTCTTCCTGGATTGCCTCTTTGGTAGAGATTTCACTGTGATTTTACTGCAGTGCAGGAGAGAAGGAAGCTGTGTTAGGGACACCTTGTAGGTATAAATATATTATTTTTTTTATCTAATGACAAAAGATCGCTCTTTCATCTGTCTGTGTAAATGCCATTTGGGCAGTGTTATCCTACTCTGTAAAGTTCTGCTCACCTTTATAGTGCTCTGAGTTTTATCTTTCCCAGGAGCTTCCACTGTTATCCCTGTTTATCTGCAGTGGGTGGGGTGTGTGACAAGCTGCAGAGCTAGATTGTCGCCATCAGAAGTAGCCAATGACTCTGTCTTTTTTTTTTTTTTTTTCTTTTTGTAATTCATCATTTTTGCCTTGCAGAAGCTGTTCATAACAACTCTGTCAGAGTGGCTTGATGTGTAAATTTGGAGTTTGAGAACTGAAGCTGTCACAAGAAACATAGATGAAATTAAAACTAATGATGTCTAACAAACCTGGATTACTAAATGCATTCTCCTGTAAAATTAGGATTTTTCTAAGATATGTATTTTGTATTGCAAAATTTGAAAAACAGAAATCATTAAATTAACAAGAAATTTAGTTTGTCATAATGAAATCTGACTGTAAAATTCATACTGATGTAACCAATATTGGGATATTGATCTCTCTTAGGAAATCTTAAAAATACTTTTGATCACAATGTAGGAAGTGAATTCTCCCTTAGAGTGGAAGATTATCTTGCACATTTTCAGAATGCCTCGAACAGGCATGTAAGTAGGTGTGACTGATTTGAGCTTAAGTATTGCAGGGAAGGATAAATGCTCTGATACTGCTTTGGGAAATACACATACAACATGCCATGAAATTCATTAGTATTTTTAACAAGGACAGAACATTTGGTCATATTGTACTCTTATTAAGGCTTAATGTTGAACTTGATTTTGTTTTAGGTACAGTTGCAGAAGGAGCTCCAATAATTCCAATCTCAGCACAGTTGAAATACAACATTGAGGTGGTTTGCGAGTACATAGTGAAGAAAATCCCGGTCCCTTTGCGAGACTTCACATCTGAACCAAGGCTCATTGGTATGTTAATGCTCAGGCCTGGGTGTCTGTGGCCAAACATTTTTTGAACATGCCTAGCACATGCTGAGTGCCCTAAACAGAGGTGGGTTTAGAAGGAGTATTTAGAACACTCTTATTTTAAAACATACATGCTTTCTGAGAGCTGTATTGTTTGTTCACTGTTAATTGCTGTTGGTGCATATGACAGCACTAAAATGCAATAAAAGTGAGAAATTTGTCTGTGTCTTAAAAAAATCCCTTTAGCCGCTATGCATATAGTTTTGATTTAACAAAATATTGACAAACTGATGAATTTGATAATTATATTATTTTCATGGAAATATTTTGGGTAGCTTAGTCAGATCTTTTGTGATAGTCTCCCATTTCCTGGTTATAGTTGTCAAAGTCTCAGTTCTTGTCCAGCATAATATGAAATGCAGTTCCTACGATGAATTAATTTGTTTGCCTTTTTTTCAAATAATCCAAGGGAGTCCTACACTGCAAAAATGCATAAAAATTGACCATGTTACATCAAGGTTACAGTATTTAACTATGAATACATTGAAACAAAGTTCTGGTATTCACGATTAGTATTGTGAATATTGAAAGGGTTTTGTAAAATGGTTGATCATTGCTTTCTTTTTCAGATACAGATCTTTAAGTTACTTTTAGCTCTGCAGAAAAACTCATAAGAAATACTTATATATATGAGCAGTTTAAATGGTTTTGAGAATAAAATCAACGGTCTGCCTAAAAATTTGGAATAAAATATTGATTGTTCTGTTTTTGTAATATTTATAAATGTGTGTCAACTTTCATAAGAACAGAGAAACAGTCGAAGTTGCTAAAGGAAGGCACTGTTTAAAAATCTGATATTAAATATAAACCTGGTTATGGTCTCTTCAGTAATTAGATCTTTTGATGTCAACAAGCCTGGCTGTGAAGTTGATGACCTTAAGGGAGGTGTAGCTGGTGGCAGTATTCTAAAGGGTGTTTTAAAGGTAACCCTTTCTCTTTCTTGACTGGAAATTTGTAATGACAATGAGTAGAGTTTTTCCATGTTTTCTACAAAATATATCTCTATAATTGTTTTTTTTTTTAACTTGAATACAGTCAGATGGCACTTATCCTTTCTGTCTGTACTTCATTTTTACTTGACAGTTTCAAAATACCAGAAGAAGAAGCACTGGTTTTAATTTTTTAAATATATTACTATAGTCTTGACTTTTGCTAGTAATGATAACAGATTTAATGCCTTAAAAAAATGGAAGGAGCTACTTTTTTTCCTGTCCTACCACTTTCACTTGCTGAATTATTGCAGGGAAGAGGAAAGCAAAAGAATTTTAAAAGCACCTTGGAAGTGTCTGTGGGTTCTCACAGGTCCTACTTCCCCATTTAAGTATTCTGTATATTTTGATTGTTTTCTTTTCCTTGCTTGCCAGCAGTAGATGGAAACTTTAAAAGTTGCTCTGCTAGGCTGGAGAGCAAACTATGTCTTTGAACATCTATACAGCTTGCACTTTCTTTGGTTTGCAGTGTATTGATGTCAATCAGTTACACTGATTGAATTAACTCAATTTTTCTCAGTGCTGAAATATTTCTAAATGAAATGCTGTGTTTAAAAATTAAACTGAAATTTAGATGTTGGAATTATTGCTGATAAAGATCCTTTGCTAAAGCAGTTTTACAAGCTGTATTGAAAAGAAAATCTGTTGTTACATTTGCCGTAGGTATTGTTCAATTTGCAGCAAATGGTGCAACAGAAATCCTAGAAGTTCTACAGTAGCCCAGAACCAAGGACTTGTATAAGAAGTAGATCTTGGGAAATATAAGTCTTATCTGTGACTAGTCAGCTTTGTGTTCCTGTGAAATAACCAGTTAATCACTTTTTCACTTTTGTAATTAGGTGGGCCAGGAAATTGAGGTGCGGCCTGGTATTGTGTCCAAGGACAGTGAAGGAAAACTCATGTGCAAGCCAATCTTTTCCAAAATTGTGTCACTCTTTGCTGAACACAATGATCTACAATATGCTGCTCCAGGAGGCCTTATAGGTAAGAATCTCTTGAAAAGATTTATTTCTTCATGCTTATTGAAAACAGTTGTTTTCATTCAGCAACAAATTTCAGTGTAATTAACAAAAATAAAATGAGCAATTTTAGGTAATTCATATATGTAGGGAGAGACAGGGTTGGTGTGAAAAATGGATATTTAAGGCATAAATAATTTTCCTGAACGTCACTGGCTAATGCAGATCAACTTGCACTGTTCATTGTACCAGCTTTAACAGTAGAATATTTCTTCATCTGTTTAGACAGTCTTGCTGACTTTTTGAAAGTGCTGTCCAGGTAACAGGGAATTCCCAGTACGTTCTCTGTTTTTTTAGATCATCTTCAAATATTTTAGCACATTAAAATGACAGCTACCTTTCAGTTACTCCTTGTGACTTCCCTTGTTGTGTTGTAGGTGTTGGCACTAAGATTGATCCCACTTTGTGCCGAGCTGACCGCATGGTGGGCCAAGTTCTTGGTGCAGTTGGGGCACTGCCAGAAATATTTACAGAACTAGAAATTTCCTACTTCTTGCTGAGACGACTCTTAGGGGTGCGCACTGAAGGAGACAAGAAAGCCGCAAAGGTCTGTGCCCCTTCTTTTGTTTGTCATGATTTTGCTTCCTGTGCTAAGTTTCAGTAATGAATATATTTCTTCGATCATATGTAGAAATTTTGTCTCCCTATTGATATAAGCTTGTCACAAAACTTATCTGCTTGTTTAATACTGCAGAAGAATGCTTTTTAGAGCAGTAGAAATTCGTATCAGAGTAGTTTAAAGTAGCATACAGTATTTATGTGTCAAGTTAGGTATTTTTCTAAACATGCTGGTAGTTGTTTTCTTTTGTTATCATCCTATTCGTTTGTGCAATAATTAGTTTTACAATGGTACTGATCTACTTCCTACTGACATGTTTTTTGTATTTTTTTTCACTGAAGAACTTCTTAAAGTTTAAGTATTTTTGAAATACTCTAGTTGAAAAGAGAATGAACTTGAGGCACGGCACAGACTTGTGTAACATGATCTGTTTTACACAAATCAACTAAAAGATTTCCCCTGTTAGCATTTAAATCTGTAAACTGCTTCATGCAACAGTAAGTAAAGTGCTTCAGCACTCTCTTATCCTGTGAAATGAACTATTTTTGATTTTTTTTTTTGTATGTAGGTATAAGGGAAATGAGAATACACCATCCTTGTAAATAATCTGTATAACATCACAGTTTGTAACAGTATCTGACTGTTTTTAACACGTTATGTGAAATCATCAGTATAGTTTATAGAAAACATAGAGAAATCCCAAGAAAGTCCATCATACCAAGAATGTCAAAACTACATGTACGTCTTTATGTATTTGTCCTTTTGCATATAAGACTTTATCTACTGACACTGCTGCCCATAGTTTGTGTGTCTGTATTTACAGTATTTCTCAGCTATACCTTTTTTTGTGCCAAGAAGATACTTGGTACTGTTTGTGCTATTTTTGTTGTAGTACTAAACTTATGTTTCAGAGTTTTGAATGTCTGTCTTCAGGTGCAAAAATTATCGAAGAATGAAGTTCTAATGGTAAACATAGGATCCTTATCTACTGGAGGAAGAGTCAGTGCCGTAAAGGCTGATTTAGGGAAGATTGTGCTAACTAACCCTGTATGCACAGAAGTGGGAGAAAAAATTGCTCTGAGTCGAAGAGTTGAGAAACACTGGCGGTAAGTTGGTGCAAAGTTGGTACATTTTTAACAAAAAAATACATGGATCTGATTTTGTACTAGAATAGGTAAGTGTATGTCTGTCTTAAAAATTCCTCTGGATTCCCCTATCACATTGGCACCATAGTTGTGGAATGCTTCATTTCATTGCTAACCTCTTTTGTAAACAAACCCTATGACTGGGAGCGTACCTATTAGTTAACAGACAAAGATTAACACCTGAGGTTCGTGGTTTGTTGCCCAAACTGCCAAGCTGTAAATTGAGCTCAGTAGGGAATCTTGGCAGAGGGGTTAGGAAATTCTGAAAATATTAAGCCAAAACCAGTCTTTATGCACACCTCAATGGTTTTCTACCCGTGGAGCTGCATGTGGTCTCTAGTGCAACCTGGAAGTAACAGCAGGGGAACAGAGGAGGGATGTTCAAGTGTTTCATGTATTGTATTAACCCAATCAAATTACAAATATAAAATGTCTGACTGCACAGAAGCATCTGGAGGCTGAAAATGATGAATGGAATTGGTTGGTGATTCATTTTATCATAGTGCCAGACTCTCTTTAGGTGATTACACATACTGTACCTGTCACGTGTTTCATAAGACTGGATTGATAAGAACATAAGAGTATTTAGATTTGTTGGCTCTGCACAGCCCTTGTAGTATGAGAGAGCACAGCCATTTTTACAAGAAGTCTGTACTGTATGGAAAGGAACCAGGCTTTAAATATCCATGGATGCATGTTTCTTTTTCAGATGACAAGAAAACGTAGACAGGAATTTAGTGCTTGCTGTCTCAGAGCAAGATGACAAATTAGGGAAGAGATTATTCTCTGAAAAAAAAAAAAAAAGGCAAAAGATAACATGTCTTGAACAGGAGGAAAAAAAAAGGCAGGACCCAAATTAAGTCAGGTAAAGCAGAAGGAAGAGGAGAAACTATATAGAAATTATGCTTTTTTTTTTTTTTTTTTTAATTTAGGCTGTAAACTGATAGCCTGTGCAAATTGTAATTTGTCTTTTGTTGCCTCTGTAGATTCCTTCCCAGGATTATGAGGTGGGAAAATAGGGGCAGCCTGCTGTAAAGATACTTATTGAAAAATTGATTCCCGTGCTGTATTAAAAAGATAAAGACAATGTAAGGAAACTGCAAGTTGAGAAAAGGGAAAGAAGGCAAACTGGGAAAAGCAGCACAATAAAATCTAATTGGAGTAAAGATATTATACAGTTGGTACTGTGGAAAGGAACTTGCAGCGTGAGACAAAGGAGTCCTGAAAATACAGTAGAAAGTTCATAAAGCAAGACTAAAAAGAGGTATAAAATAAAAAGGAAATATACAGATGCATAGTGAGAGGTTAATGAGCAAATGGGGTACACCAGTGATTCCAAGGATCAGTGAATTCAAAGATGGTCAAGTTATGCCCTATGGGTATGGTACTAAAAAGTGGGAAGTGCTGATCTAATAACCTTCAGGTCCTTTTTTGGTGTCCCAAGACAGGCTCCACTGCTTAGCAAGGTAAATTACGATGCATGTGTGGTTTCTCACCAGAAATTGGAAAGGTTTTGAACACAGTTTATTAATAATATGAAATGCCTGCTGATTGTTGAAATGAAGGTATTCTGAATTTCTTTTTACAAGCATATTTTTCTGAGGCAATAGTGGCCTGTAAAAAAGGCCTTCATTTTCGTGAATATAAATAGCAGCACTTACCTGAGAGTTGAGTTACCATCACAGGCTACTCATTCGTTGAGAGTTACAGCTGTTTGTACTCTAACTGAATTTTCATTTCTGTTTGAAAGTAATGCAACACTTCAGACACAGGTGAAAGAGATCAAGCTGTGAATAGATCTACCATCCCCCAGTACAACATAAGTTGCAATACTTTCAGATTTTCAGCTTACTGTTCAGGAGTACACCCTTAGCTGGTTACAAATGTCGTCTGTCCTTCACCCTTTTCTATTCTGTGTTTCCACTAAGCAGGTTTCGTTCCTGTAGGATGTTTTGGGTGGGAGACGAGTTTAGAAAATTCAAAATGTAAGAACCAAAGGCATACAAAGGACAGAAGGATGTTCACTTACACAGGATATTTCTGACTACTATTAAAAATAATATAAACCTTTTCTTTTTGCAGTTTAATTGGTTGGGGTCAGATCAGAAGAGGAGTGACAATCAAGCCAACTGTTGATGATGACTGAAGAACAAAAGAGGGCTTCATTTTTAAAGATGAAGTGCCTATTTCTATTTTGGAGGGGGTGTATTTTCACAGTGGAATTGGAAGCTGTGCAAACAGTATCTTTGAGTTGTATGGCTGTCCTCGTATGTTTTATTGAATTTTACCCTCTTACTAAAATACTAGTCACTATCACCATTAAAAGTGTAAAAGAATTGGCATAGAAGTGGGTTGAATTATCCACATTTTAGTAGAAATTAATTGTACATGTCTCATGGCATGTCTAATTTATGTTACTTTGTGTTTCAGACATATGTTTAATATCAAACCAGCCCCAGTGTAACACACAAACCATAAATCTGGTATTGAAATAAAATATTGCTTATTTTCATTAATTCATACAGTTTTTCTGAGTAACAAAAGACTGCAGTGATTGTTGTACAAGAATTAAAAGCAAGCAACCAAACTCTTCTTGGAAGACTAGTACCTTTTCTGCACAACAATTTGTTTTGTCTAGACAGCTGTTTACAACAAAAAACTTTATTCCTTTGTTTCTATGGTTCTGATTTTAGGATTCTATAATATTACACTTTGTAATTAGGATGGCAATGTTAACTGACTTAAATTTGTCATTTCTGATATTACTACATGTTTTCTTAAACCCCCAAAGAAAAACTACAAGTAAACTGGATCTGAACTGGCAGTACTGGTTTTGGCCTATTTTAGTATGGGTTTATGAAAAGAATGTGATTAATTTGAAACGTAACTTTGACATCATGGAACTCTGTGTGGGTGACCTGGGAGTTCTTTATACAGTAGGAGCAAACTACTTCAAAATTACATTGAGCAAATATAAAATACCTGGAAAAGGCTGTAAAAAGGAATGATTTGGGGTGGGGGCAGAGTAATGGTGGTGGAATTGTAAATAGGACGAGGAAAAAACGGTGTAAAACCAGTTTTGCTTAGCTACTCTGAATCACATGCCTCAGGATAAAACATAATGTAATAAACTTACTGTAGGATGCTAATACTTTTAATCCATTTAGACTTCACTTTCACTTCTTCAATTGTACTAATATACATAGTTCCAGCTATTTTATATACTAGACTATTTAGCAAGTCATGCTACTTATAATATTTTGGTACAAAGTACTGTGTGTGTTTTCAAAGCTTGGTTTTGGTTTTATTCAGTATCTTCAAGAGCTTTCTAAAGGTAAATACGATTTCACTCATCAAACTGGACTTTGATGAAACAGCTTGTATTTTGTTCCTGATATTGCACTGTATTCCATGTTCCCTTATTATGCCTACACTCCTGTACTCAGTTTTTCCATTTGTAAAGTACTACCTCACATGGTGTTGAGTGTAAAGACATTAATTTTTGTGTAGTGCTTTTCCATTTTAAAAGCAAGAGTCAGCTGTAGTTCTCTCTGACTCTCCACGTATTTGATCAATCTACAATCTTAAACGTGTCTGTTTCAAGGACTGCATCTTCCATGCGTTGGCAGCTTCTTTCTGTAACTGTGAATTCTAGGAACATGGATAAACTTAAGCCTCACCTAGTCTGGGAGCATGAGGGTGAGCACAAAAGAGAGTGTAAGCTACACCAGAGAGCTTGGATGGCACCAGCACCAGGGTGAAATTTAGTGCCGAGTCCTTTCTCAGTGCACTGCACCTGTGGTCCTAATGAAACACATGCTGGAACGCTTCTGAGAAACTGGTTAAGCACCCAGAGACTTTTTTAGGCATCCAGATATTTTGGAGATTATTCTCTTCATCTGCAATTTAAAGAACACCAGTGCCATAAGCTTGCCAAAGTTGTGCATCAACGTGCTTTCCCAGTGGCTCTTCCAGGCAGGGTGAGACTCACAAGACTCACCTCTTTCTACACTGTGCTGTATATCCTGTCACACCAGGATGAGGGCCTGGGAGGCACATTACATACTGAGTTCTTTTTTTGCCACCAGAATGTTAAATTTCCTCTAATGGAAAAATTTGACTGCTGCCATGAGTGATGAGTAGTGGGATTTTGAGACTGCTGAACACGTGGAACACGTCTCCGCAGCACTGGAGAGCCAAGTGTGAACAGTGTAAGTGCAAAAACATTGCGTGCTGTGTGTCTGTACCATCCTCTCCTCAGTCACTGAACTGTGATGCTGAGAGGTTGAAGGACACACGTACCGCTAAGGAAATCGAAAATTATTTTGATTTTCTTGGCCAGGATCTATATAGTGATAGATGCATTGTGAGCTCTCTCACTTTACCAAGGATTTGCTTCAGAGTGATGATTGTTTTATTTTTTTACCCTTTGTAGGTCATATTCAGCTACCTGAACAGAGGTGTGCATTTGCATTTCAAAGGGCTTGGGTAGCCAGGGCACACATGTGTCACACTTGCCACTTCTGGAGCAGTAGCTGGAGAGCAGGGCACCAAGAGTGGCATCAGCACTGACACATCACTCACTGCACCTCTTCCGTAATCTGTCAGAACCTGATTTGAGGAGAGTGCCAGTATAGTGGTACCTCCTTGCTATTGGGAGCAAAGAGTAATGCCTCAATAAGTATTTCACAGAAGATTTGTGGCATCTAAGAAACCTACCAGAGCAGTGCAAGTTAACAACTACCACTGTGTTTGCTTTTATTCTTTGTTTTTATCAACATTGGCTTTCAAGGCCCTGCTTTAATGAAAATGTGGGAAGAGTAATCGTCTTAACTCATACTGAAGTTTTCTCTAAGGCATTAGTACATACACACATTACTTAACAGTGTTGCATATAAATAACAGTACGTCAGCAGAAAATGATCTGAATGGCTGAACAGAAACTAAAAAGAG
Source organism: Dicrurus megarhynchus (assembly GCA_013399195.1). Classification (NCBI taxonomy): domain Eukaryota; kingdom Metazoa; phylum Chordata; class Aves; order Passeriformes; family Dicruridae; genus Dicrurus; species Dicrurus megarhynchus. Next base: position 277,555 of record VXAD01001938.1, on the reverse strand, counting down.
TAATTCTGTGATAAAGAAAACTAAGAGCTTATACTTCTGCATGAAGCTTATTGAGGTTCATTCTTTGAAGAAACAGCTATAAAATATGAAGAAAGATACAGTCCTTCAAAAGGATGGGTAGGCTTAGACTCAACAAAAATTGTTGCACTGTACACTTTTAAAAGAAGAGGATTTAGGAAAAGTTGATTTGTAATCATACTTACAAAGGCAGAAAGAGAATGCTCTTGTAACCACCTTGGCTCTACCATGCATTACTTCAGTATTTAGGAAGGCAGCATAATGAATACATTGTGCTGCTTTAACACAAATATGTAGGTATTTTGTGCAGTGGTACAAAGTTGAAGTGTGGTGTGGCAGTAGTTATTTCTGAGACTTCAGTGTGATTTGGGAAACGCCGATTCCAGACAAATACCAGATTTTGTTCTGAAAAGGTGAAGAACGAACTTTCAGTTAACACCTTTGCTGATTTGATCCTAGTATATATGAAATCCAAAAACATTTTAAAATTCCGTTTTTATTGCATTCGGTTTGTAGCACTTTCAAAAGTGCTTCCTTCTAGTTCACTGCTGCATAGGGGGTTCCTACTGTTGTTCCACGGGGAGTCATGTGGATGAGCCTCCAGACTGCCTGCAGGAAAGGTTTAAACTTCTGCCCCGGCCCCGTTTCCCATCAGCGCTTCTGCCAGTGTGAAGTCCCAGCTCCGCCGCCCCTGCCGTTCCGGATCACTTCTTGCTGCCAGGCTGGGGCTAAACATTTATAAAAGTTTCAAACGCCGCCCCAGAGCACCGACTGCCGCTTCCCAGCCCCCGCCCCCTCCTGGCCGTGGCACGGCCCAGGTACATCCACAACACCTCCAGCTGCCTTTTACTGACATCACCAGAGCCTGTGGACACCACTCCTCACTCATCAGTTCTTCCATTGCCACAATTCTTTTGGCAGAGTTGGCTTAACGGCTGATGTTCACTGTATGCACTTGCCATAGTGCTAAAATTACTAATGTGTTGTGGCTTCGTGTAGCTGCTTTTGTTTCTGTAAAGCTACATCTGTACGTGCTCATCAATGTTCCATACATCTCCAGTCCATCCCAGTGGCGTAGTAACAGTGCTTATTTTATACCTTTCCAGACTAAACCCAGGTAGAATAAGCATTTTTACAGACATTTTGGTATATGGTGAATAATATAACAGCTGTAACAGTTGAAAACTGTATATAAGTGGTACAAGTATGTAAATAAGTGCTTCCTTTCTTACCCTGAAAGGATTCAAAGCCAAACAAGTCTCCTAACATGGGCACTATATACGCAATGAAGAGAGGACAAGTAAGAGAATTTCATTACCGAGGAACAGACATCTTGTTCAAGGAATTATCTCAAATATTTCAATAAATACATATCCTTCAATGTCTTTTATAAAACAAGGAACTAGAACTGTACATATGTGCTCAAACACATATGAAAACTGTTGAAATATTTTAGTTGCAGTAATGTTAAATACATGGTATTTACTTGTGTTGAGGAAGGCTTCGTTAAGAAATTGCAGGCTATGCATTTATAAAACACCAACTTTCCAGTTCAAACAGTTTCTTTCTAAAGCCTAGTATACTTTCTTGAATATTTCAGTACAGTTGGGAAAAAAAATCAAGATTCACTTAATTAAGTCTCATGTTACACAATCCTAAGGATTCAAATGAATCAGGGCACCAGCTCTCCTTTTTTGCCCCTGTGTGGGCATTCGTAAAGAAATCCAACATACTAGACTAGATTCATTATGTTATTTAGAAAGCCCCTTCCCCTGCCAAAAGTTACACTTTTCTATGTTTAGTTATTTTGGTTTATTTGGTGTTCAATGAAGACCTGAAAAGTGTTTTCTCCTGCAAATGCACCTTAAGGTTCTCTGAACTCATTTCTCTTCCTGGTTTTGCTTAATCATCTATTTCATTAGGTAATCTATTATGTATCTCAAAATACTTCATTTGCAACATCATCTTAACTACCGCACAACAGAGTTAACTCTCAGCTTTTGCAAGTTTTCGTTAAAGCAGCTTTTTTTAACCTTGGTGATTAGCACTGGGCATACAGAATAGAATAACTTTCTGTACTTTTTCTTGGCTACAGCCAAAATGCTGTTGATAACAAAGTTTAGCAACAAGTATTTTTATTTCTTTAAATTGTCTTCCATTTATTGCTTTGGCAGTAACTGTATACAACTTAATCCTTTAAAAATCTAACAGGGAGCCGTACTGCACACCAGAAAGAGGTACGGGGGTGTAATTAGTCCTTCCACAGCAATCACAAGCATTCACATATTCTCCATATGGTTTTGGCTCTTTGCCTCTTGCCTCGTTGTCTGTTAGCATGTGTTAAACACGCCAACCCAGCAAACACTGGTACAGCCCTGCAAACCATGTGCTTGTGTGCTTCAGGCACACAAATTGTCCTGTTAACACTGCCGGGACCATTATGCACTTGAAGGTGAGCTTGTGCTTTAAGTGTTTTGGAAACTGAGATCTTAACTTCCATTTTTTTGAAAGCTTAATTCCGCCTTTAAATTCCCTGCTACTTCACACTGTTGCTGTTCTACCAATCTGTGTGTTCATGCTGGGAATTTATTTTTGCAGTTAAAACCTGACATTTGTCTTTGAAAGCATTTTGAGCCTTTGGGGAAGGTGTCTGTTTTGACACGTAACATCACAGGAAAGTGGACTCTTGGTACATTCCAGAGCAACCTGGCAGCTTTATGGACTGGTGAAAGCTGCCCCAGGCAGAAGCAGATCATCAGCTCCCATCCATTTAAGGGGAGTACAGTTAATGTAGCAACAGAAGAGTTTTGCTGGAAAGAGACCAAATAACACAGCTTTGAACTGACAAGCACTAAAAATCAGTGTTGTCCCATTAAAGTCTCCCCAAAAAGAAGGTTGGTCCCTCAATTTGTAAAGTCCTGCTCTCTTGTTAAACGATTTACTAGAGAAACAGGGAGGGGTGGCACAGTCCTATTTCAAAACACAATGCTTATATAGTCACGGAGCAGATAACCCTCAGGGCCATCTACAGCTCTATCAGCCAAGAGAAAAGGAACTCTTAACGCTGAATCTTCTCTATCCTTTCCTTTCAAGATCCATCAGTGCTGACTTCCAACAATGTATCAGGTTGAACATTTACCAGTCCTTTCACCTTTGTTACATGTACTCACCAGCAATTCTAGGCATATCTTTGATTCATGGGCAAATAAGGCAAATTAAATGTGAGCTTACAGAATTACAGAGTAAATCATGGATTTTTTTTACTTCCGTGTCTCACTCCCCCCCACCCTTCCCGCTGCAACCAATGACAGTTCAAACTAAGAGATGTTATTGGAAATTGTAGAATAAATAATTAACCATCCTACCTAATTAAAAATTCCTTTAAGCTTGCACAGCACTTAATCAGGAAGCACTAGAAATAAAATTGCCTGTGAAAGCCTTCAACAAAGTACTAAGTACAAAGAAGTCTGCTGAATATTTGTAAACCAAGACATTTCAGAGATTTTAATGCAGACAAATAACTTATCAGTTCTCCACAGGATGCAAGGGACTCCTGCTCAACACAAGGACCACCCTGCTGTTTAAATGTAAGATCTGTTTTCAGCTTTTCTTAAATTTAGCTTTTCAATTAAAAAAAAAAAAAAAACAACAACTCTTCTCTTACTTTTTTCCTTTTCTTTTTCTTTCCTTTTTCTTTTTTTCCCCTCTTTCTTCTTTTCCTTTCCTCTTCTTTTCCTTTCTTTTCTTTTTCTTCTTTTTCTTTCCTTTTTTATTTTCCTCTTTTTCTTTCCTTTTTTTATTTTCCTCTTTTTGTTTCCTTTTCTTCTTTTTCTTCTTCTTTTTCTTTTCTCTACAAGGGCAAATAATCTGCATTTTGATCTGAGGCAGCTGAAAAAACTCTGTCTGGAATCTTCCAAAAAAATTCAGTTTGAGGCCAATACCCCTTAGGGAAAATTTCAGACTTGTGAAAGCTGGCAAAGTTTTACGAGCAACTGAAAACCTGTACAATGCAAAATGTCAGACAGCTTCAAAGTAAGTGACACTATGCTGCACATTGCTGGTATTTGAAAGTAGAGAGGTTATCTGAGATATATGCAGCTGCAGAGATTTCATATTGGCCTTACAACATTTTCACTGATTTAAACCTACAAGGTCAGTTCCAACCTATTGACTTTGTATAACAGAAAGAGAAAAGACAAAGAGTGAATATCTGGACCCTCTTCTGCTCTTTCACTACAACTATTCTGTGTAGCACAGCACAGACAGACCAAACACAAGAGCCTTGCATTCCTCTTTGGGGTCCCAACAACCATGGGATTCTTTACATTAGACTCAATTCTGTAAGATACATGATAATACTGGAATAAAGCATGTCAGTTGGTCGTCAGCCTGGTATATCTGAACACATTTTTTAAGTACTCTTTTTTTATAAGTCAGAACCATTAGAAAGTTTAAATTCAAATACATTTTTCAGACCCCAAGCAACAATTAAGACTGTCAGATCATGTTTCACTGTTCAGTTTGTGTATCTCCCACTCCTTTGCTATCCAATATCCCAGCCTTATCCCATACTTGTTTCACAGATATTCCTCCAATACCTTATTTTTCAGGGTTACACAGATCCCAGCAATGTCTATGTTGAGGTTTGGTAAAATTATGTTTTATAATGCCATGAAAACCTTATTTGAAAGACTTTTGCTTTATTTAATGAGCATTTTTAATGGCAATTTCTTCAAAAGAATTTTGTGTACTAACACACAATAGTAAAGGTCAATCTTTGTTTCATTACTTCATTCGTTGCAACTAGTTTTCTCATCAAAAGAAATTACTTCTTCCAGCTTCATTCATCTTTCTTTCGCCTCAAGCCTTTGGCTCCCAAGCATTGTGGCTGCCTGTATGCACAGGCAGTTCAGTGAGCATCCCAGCTCTGGTTGTCTAAATTCACCCTAGAATTGGAGACAAGTGCGTATGGCACTTTTGTCCCCAAGCATCATGGGCTGAAGGCAGCTGGTGGATTTGTCTGCATGTGTAGTGTTGGCTGTAACGTGCCTGTCTCAGTGGCCAGCCATTTGTTGTGACAGACATCAGGCCAGATGCTACCCAAAACACAGGCACTGTGACAGCTTGGCCCCTTTCCAAGCCTTGCTTCCCAGACACTATATGAAGCTTCCTGACAACACCAAGCCCGTTCTTTCTTCAGCTCTCTCAGGCAGCATCCTGAACACCAGCAGTAATTGGAAAAGTGCAGATGGATGTGTCAAAGCCCCTTGACAGGCTCCCAGGGGACACTGATGGGCAGCACACCAAGCCACAGCAGTCTTGTGCTTGAGCTCCGTGGTGAGGATACTGCTTGGTGGGAGCAGGTCTTGCAGCAAACCCAGGACTGGCAGATGCTGAAGCCAGGGGACATGGCAGGTGACTGTCCCGGAGTTCTGCGTCTTCAGTGAGGCAGATAACAGAGAGGGCTGGAGAACAGGGAAGCCTCTACTTGGGAGCAGCCTGCCACCAATAATGACAAACAATGGTGTAGTGAAAGGTTCCCTGCCCATGGCAGGGTGTTGCATCTAGATGATCTTTAAGGGCTCTTCCAACCCAGGCCATTCTGATTCTATGAAGCGTGCCTTTGGAGAGGAATGCGAGGTTATAAAGCCCTTGCTGCTTGGTGCCTATGGATCACATACACTAATGGACCTGGGCAGCTTTATAGTCATGGGATCTCCTACCCACCAGAAAGATTAATCATGCAGGCTTCTCAGTCCCCTGTCCAGCATGAATGCCAACCCCTGACTCCTCATAACATTGCATCACAGCTTGAAGCACCTCATGTCCTTCTGGTCTGACTGCACCTCTCCTATGCTGTGATTTTGCTTAATTCCATGATGTTGGTTTCTTGGCCATAACACGATGCAACGCTTCATACTGTGGATAAAACATCCTGTGAATTCCAGATGACCTGACCTGTCTTCACCTTTCTGTAGGGAATTTCAAGGGGTTCTGCTTCACCCACTGAGATTTTGTGCATGGCCACATGCCTCTGTCACAGTGGACAGCAATAACCAGTGCTGCTTTGGGAGGTTCCAGCAATTCTTTTCTCACGATGATTTTTACCCCAAGTGAGAGGAGTTAAAGAACCTTCTTTTCAGAGCCATTTTAGGCACAGAGGCTGTGATTCAATAATTCCTGATGCATTTCCTTCTGTGGGTCACAGCCCATTCTTCACTGGTCTTGCATGGAAACCCTTGAAACCATCTAGCCTGGGACATTTTTTGTGAAGGACCAAGTGTTTGCCAAGAGATAATGAAGGACTAGTGATGGCAATACATGCTTGTGGTGGCCGTAGAAAGAACCCTTCCTAAACCCGTCAGCACAAACAACCAGGAATAGGGTGTCAGTCTGCCACTAAAGTCTTGGCAATATTTGGAAATATCCATTTATTCTCATATCTGAGAATGAAAAGAGAGGGGACAAACAGGTATTGCTGTCTGAGAGCAAACACCCGAGCATGGACACTAGGGGACTCTACAGAATTCAGTCTCTACAGGTTTGTACCGGATAATTACAGTAATTTAACTTACAAACACAAATTAATGTCTGGACAATTCTTGAGAAATTCTGAATGGTGCTACAAAGACTAAAAAATGGACAAGAAAATCTATTGTCTGTTAAGAGCAACTAGGCCTGGGCATGTCTTTATAGAGCAAAATAAATTATTTGAAACTATTCTTAGATAGAAAACATCAGTCCACTAAAAAATAGGACTCCAAGAAACTATATTCTTCTAGATACCTCTACCTCCTTCCACTTGTGAAAGGGCAGGGGAGGATTGTAAAAGACGGCCTAATATTAATCTCTCTATTGCATAAGCCATTAAATTTCACTCACTCCTTTGTGAACCAAAGGACTTGGGCAGAAATGCCAGAAAGCGCCATCCAATCTGCAGGTGAAGGCACTGAGGGGAGGAACACCCATCCCATCCATTAGGTTTTGCTTGTGGTAATGGTAATGGTTGATCACCATTTATCATTTAGGAAGTCAAGTCTGTTTTTTGATTGAATCTAACTTCAGCTATCCATGTCTCTCTCTAGACTGAAGTGAATTCCTATTACCAGGAAAGCACTATATGATTCATGTCTACTTTGTTGTTGTTGTTGGTATTAAACAGCTAAAGACTTTTTAAGCATCCAAATTCTTTTATAATTCTTTGTAATTTTTTATAATCCAGTTTTTGGTCTATTTAAAAAACAGGACCCAGCAGATACAAACTCACCTTATTTCTACCACCTACTCCACTGTGAGCATCCCCAAAGAACACCAGCCCTTTTTGTCCCATGTGTATATGAGGCTCTTTTTGAGGTGTCTTGTGATTGCATTCCTTTAATCTTTTCTGAAGTTTCTGCTTTCCAGGATTCAGAAATATCCTCTAGGTACATATTTCCATTCATTAATCCTAGACACATAATTTTGCACTTGGACAGATTAAGACAATTTATTTAAGTGGATCAATTTACTAAGTAATCCAGTCTGTGTGATGTTTCTGCATCATTGTCTTTTCCTCATCACCTATATGTACTAACTCCAGCAACTTAACAGCCACAAATAAAAACAGGAGTGACTCTACGAAGACTTCTGGACCACGATGGAAGTGTTGGGCCTTAACTAAGGTTCCACTTCTTTGAATAATCCAATTGTTTGGTTATTTCTGCAACGTTATATATTTCTTCACAACTGTCAGTCCATCAGCTTTTAAGCCATTTAACATATGATACTGAAAATAAGGGAGACTTGGTGTGTGTAGCATGAAGCACCTTACCCAAGTCTGCTCCATCTACACAGCTCATGTTGTGCTGAAGCTTCCCACCTACTCCAGTAATGAAGTTTGGTGTGTCTGCCAAGATCATTTTTCCCTAGGCCACACTTACTGGTACTAGTTATATTTCTACCCTTTTATTCCTTATCAAAGAAATCCCATGTTTTCCTTTCCATTATTTTTAAAGGACTGACTTTAACATGACAGCCAGCTTATTACCCAATTCATCTTGCTCAGACAAATGGGCACTGGCTGATATCACCTTTTCTGAAGTGGCTCAAGCCTTTTGAAATTTATTGTTATAAATGAACCAACCACCTCCTCTGCTGACAAAGGCAGGCAGGAATGCATTTTAAAGCATGTAACTCTACATTTCCCTATACTTTTACTTCTCACTAGGCATTTCCTACTGATTAGTGACGTTACGAGGTCTAACAGACTTTTGGTGTGACAGCTTTTCCTTTGTTGTGCTCAATTCTAAGACTCCAGGGTTATCTGGACCTGCAGATTAAACTATCAATAGAAAAGACTGCTCATCCCTCATACTTGCTTCATTTGGGACATATTTTTACAAGGATTCCTTTTCAGTGTAACTCTCCTGAATACACTATGGATGAAAGTCAGCAACTACTACAGCCATGAAGTAAACCTTTATACCACTGCTAGGAGCAATCTTGTTAATCCTCCTTATTCCTTCCTTTTTAGTCCCATGACTGCACATAAATATTGGTGCACTTGCAATATTATTAACAACCAAGAGAGAACATTATGGAACATTAGATCCTTGGGTAAGATGGCAGTATTTCCTTTTTATAGGCAAGTTTCACATAGAAGCCAGAAGACGGAAAAATTATTCCAGAATTTCCATGAGAATATATTAACAGAGTACTATTCTGGGAGAAATTAGAACAATCTCCCTTCACTTTCTTTCCTACCCAACTTCCACCACTGTGGCTGCATAGGAAAACCATGAAAAGATTACTTCATCAGGCTCATGTTTACTGTACAGTGATGTAGCCAACTCACAATGAACCCTCATAGCCAGCTGATGGGTTTGTCAAGGTCAAAAAATGGTTACTGAAACATGATCAGGTAACTGGATGGTAAAATAACTCTATTTAACTACAGATCAAAAAGCAAACCTATCTCTACTTAAAGACATTCAAACCAGTCACCAGAAAAGCTGACAAACCTCAAGTTACTCTTACAACCTGGGGCTTAGCACGAGAGGAGCTACAGCCTGAGAAATGTGGGAGTGTTACTCAGCACAATGGTGTTTGCGATGCATGGTGTAAATACCCGGAAAAGGATCTAATTAAGACACAAGATAAAAAGGAAGGAACTGTAATTGAAAATGGCTCTTTACAAATTTTTATAATTTACTGACAAGTAAATTATCAGCAAGATGGATGAAAACATCAGCCATACTGACTTGGAGCTGTACCCATTTTTCATGACTCGACAGACACACTAACTACTTTTAAGATTGCCTAGATGGAACCTGATCACAACATTGTAATAGCCATTGTGATAAAGAAATGTCCAAGTATGAAATTAGCAGCAGGTATCTCCAGAACTAACTCAATGACTGCTAAGTTCAGGTATGATTTTAAGAGGACACTCAGCAAAAGCCACCAACTTCATTTGTTTTTGTGAGGAAAAAGATACAGCACAGTACCAACTGCTGAGTGACACCAAAACAAACTCTAGGGAAAAATACAAAGGAACAGTAGATCACAAGTAAAATTAGAGTTGGACTGCAAGGGCTCTGTTCACTGTACTGAGAACAACTGTGCTATACACTTTTATATACAAGCTGTATTCTCTCTCTGACACAACCAAATCTGACACAACCTAACCACCAGTCAAGGTCAGAAATCCTATTGCTTACAATATAGTTTTACCCTTTGCCTACTGAATTCCAGAAAGCGCAAGTTACAACAACATTTCTGCAGGTAAGTTAACCTGTGTTGCTCCAAAGTGGTGCCAGCACACCTACGGTACCTGCAGTTTCCAAGTGTGTTCTGCCCTTGATACCTCTGTTGGCTGTGGGAGCAGAAAGGGCTGTGAATATCAGCTGCAAACATGGCTTCCTTCCTGGCAGCTGCACCCATGGGAGTTGCCCAGTTTCTGATCACACCAGCACGTCTGTGCCCTATGGAAACCAGAGCAGCTGGGGGCAACGTTGAGGTAATGGCTTCATCAAGACAAAAATTACACAAATTACTCAAGATCTGCGGGTATCTTCCTATCAAGTGGTAAAAAACAAGGGGGTAAATGTGAAACAGTTATACACAGACAAGATGAATGGCTAGCCAGTCAGGAAGTTAGGATTCGGGTCTTGCAAAACAAGCCATTTGCCTTTTAATGGCATTACAGTTTTCTGAAGATCTTCCCCGGCAATGACATGACAATTGGCTATGCTGAATCTTTGACAGCAATGTGCCCTGTATTCTGGATTTCCATTGCCTATTGAATGAAAAATTGAATAAAATGTCCTTGGAACCAAAGACCTTACAGGATGTTGTGCTATTCACTGTAATTTTCTATGCACTTTACGTTTGTTGGAAAACTGGCCTAGAAATTGTAAAATCATTCAAGCTGGAATCGTTCAATCAATTCTGCAGATTGTTTTGCCCAACCCTCCTGCTCAGAGCAGTGTCACATACAGCAGGTTGCTCAAGGTTGTGTCTGGTTGGGTTTTGAGTATCTCCAAAGCCAGAGGCTTCACAATCTCTATGGAAAACATGTTCCACCATTCCAAAGAAATTCAGAATTTCTAAATTTAAACATAAGGACAAAGAAATAAATTTTACAATTTTTTACTTATCTATACTAGAGCTACCCTGCTGTTGATTATGAAGTAACCATCATCTTTCTCTGCTCTTTCCCTTAACCTCTTCCATCCTGGAAAAAATATTTACTTAGGACTATTTTACATTAATATCCCATATATGGTCAAGCTCAGAAAATCTTGTGAAGGTTAGTATTTTAGGACCCCTTCCTGAAACCCAGGTCTGGGCTGAGTCTACAAAAGTTTAATTACAACCTTCATGGAATTAAATAAAATAACTAAACTTTCGAACTATTATGGTTCCCATTCTGTTCTCAGTATCATGGTGTGTTGGGCTTATGTGGCCACATCCTGGTAGCAGGCGTGCTACAGGGGCGGCTTCTGGGAGAAGCTGCTGGAAGTTTCCTCCATGTCCATCAGAGCCAACGCCAGCCAGCTCCAAGATGGACCTGCTGCTGGCCAAGGCTGAGCCCATCAGGAATGGTGGGAACACCTCTGTGATAACATATTTGGGAAGGGAAAAAATTTTGTGCAGGTGTAATTGCAGGCAGAGAAGAGCAGGGTGAGAACATGTTCGAGCAACAACTCTGACACCAAGGTCAGCGGAGAAGGAGGGGCAGGAGATGCCCCAGGCACTGGAGCCGAGATTCCCCTGCAGCCTGTGGTGCAGCCCATGGCAAAGTGGCTGTGCCCCTGCAGCCCAGGGAGGAGACCCAGGCGGGAGGAGGTGGATGCCTGGGAGGAGGCTGAGGGTCCATGGGAGGCCCATACTGGAACAGGCTCCTGGCAGGGACCAGCAGATCCAGAGAGAGAGGAGCCCACGCTGGAGCAGCTTTCCTGTCGGGGACCCATGCTGCAGCAGGCTGTGCCCGAAGGACTGAACCCTGTGGAAGAGTGATCCAAACTACAGCAGTTTGTGGAGAACTGTTGCCTGTGGGATGAACTCATGCTGGAGAAGTTAATGGAGAACTGTCTCCTGTGGGAAGGACCCCACGCTGGAGAAGGGGAAGGACTCCTCTCCCTGAGCAGCAGCAGGAAAAACCTGTGATGAAGTGATGGTAACTCCCATTCCCATCTCTCTGCACTGCTGGGGGAAAGGAGGTAGAGCTTGGGAAAAAGGGAAGGGTGGAGGAAAGGTGTTTTTAAGATTTATTTTACTTCTCATTATCCTGCTCGGATTTTGTTGGTAATAAATTAAATTAATATCCCCAGTTTGAGTCTGTTTGCCCTTAGGTATTTACTGAGTGATCTTCCCTGGTCCTCATCCTAACTCATGAACCTTTGTTACATTTTCTCTTCCCTGTCCAGCTGAGAAGAGGAATGACAGATCNTCCCATCTCTCTGCACTGCTGGGGGAAAGGAGGTAGAGCTTGGGAAAAAGGGAAGGGTGGAGGAAAGGTGTTTTTAAGATTTATTTTACTTCTCATTATCCTGCTCGGATTTTGTTGGTAATAAATTAAATTAATATCCCCAGTTTGAGTCTGTTTGCCCTTAGGTATTTACTGAGTGATCTTCCCTGGTCCTCATCCTAACTCATGAACCTTTGTTACATTTTCTCTTCCCTGTCCAGCTGAGAAGAGGAATGACAGATCGGCTTTGGTGGGTGCCCGGCATCCAGCCAGGGTCAACCCACTACACACAGTTAAAGTTTGCAGGGTGCATGTTTATCAAACACTATACTGAAATAAACTCTAAGCACCACCCAACTTACGTTTTATACCTGTGTGTTAAGATAGAAAAGACCAGTGCATAAAATTAAAGCGGAGTCAAAGCTGAACCAGAGGCTCATTGGCAACATAAACACTACACATTTGCTGTTCACAGCCAGATAAGTCACATTTGCATCATTTGATAAGCGCAACAGCCAATTTCCTTCCAGTTTCCTTAAACGTTAAAAACGCCTCTTGAAGAAATCTCCTCGAGACCTGGCCCCACAATTATGCAACCAATTTGAAGGCACCTCCTCACATCCATGAGGCTACCCACTTAATTTCTAATGCCTCGAAAAACTTTAGGGTGCATCTTTCACGGATCAACAGCAACTCTCTCCTTAAAAAAAACCCCAACATTCTTAGCTTTTAGGACAAGGATGAGAAAACACCTGCAGGCAGGGCTTGGGTTTCAACGCCAAAATTTTCCACAGTCCACAAAATGCGACACCCCCCGGCCTGGTACTGCTGTTACGTGAGTGCCAGCGGCCCCCGCGGAGCGCCGTCCGTGTTCTACGTGGGGACCTGGGGTCCAGCACCGCACCCCGCTGCTTTCCGCTGTCCTTGTTCCCAGCAATTCCGGCCGGCAGCCGCGCTCCGCGCCGGGGTGACCCGAGGCCGCGCAAGCCGCGGCCCTCGGCCCGC
>VXAD01001938.1:240888-263721 GCA_013399195.1 Dicrurus megarhynchus | reverse complement strand
CTTCGCCCACTCGCCCCGTAAGCAGCCCCCTAATCCCCTTGGGGCCCCCTTGGTGCTGGTTGAAAGGTGCGCCTGGGATCGGTCATTTCTCTAATTTAGATTTCGTTAAGAATTAGCTTATTTCCTTTAGAATTACTGTCGTCTGGTGCACAACATCCCAGTGAAATCTGGCGAAAACCCATTTCTTTAACTGGTTCCTGCAAATACTCCACCACTGAACTACAACAAAGGGGGGAATGACTTGAGGGGGGTTTCTTATGGAATTGCAATGAAAACAGCAGCATTGATTCTCCTGCCAAAACTGAGGGAGATGCATCAAGAAGTTAGCAGCTGAATGATTACATTGTTACATTTGTAACGTCGTTTTTATTCTTCTATTTCTCCACCTAGTAATAACGGGGGTTATTTTCAAGGCAGGAATTAAATCCTATAGGAGTATTTTTTTTTGTCTTTCGTGTGTGTGCGCCTTGGGTTCCCCACAAGTGGGTCACGTCAGGAGAGTTGTGACACTGCAGCAGTGGCGTGGACTGAGCCCAGAGCTGCCTCAGGAGCACCGCGAAGCCTCGGTGGCTCGGGGCTCTGACCCAATTGAGACATGCCAGGCGTGCCGCAGTTTTTAATGGGATGTAGCAAGGCACGACGGGAACATGGTTGTGGCTGTACACTAAGTCATCCCAGCGTGGGTAGGGGCCAGCACTTGCACGTGGGGAATTTTGCTGTTTTATGCCTTGATTTGTCAGAGTTTCGCTGCCTGGATGTTTGGTTTGTGGCCTTATCGCAGATTAGGAGTAGGCAGAAGACTATGCTGTGTACTTGTTTTTCACAAGGATGGCTCTTCTGAAGTTTCCTCTTTTTCGCCTTTTCCTTCCCCTCCCCCCCCTTTTTTTTTTTTACGGTTTTTGGTCAGAGCAAAGAAACTGAGAGTTTCTGTGGAATATTAAACCTGTTTTAAGGAACTCTATTCTTAAAGTTGCTCCTTCTTTAAAACATGACAGCTTGTCTATTTATTTTTATTTTATCTTGATTACCTTGCTAAGTCTGTTGAGTCAAGGATCTGTAATGTGGCAGGACTAGTGCGCTGTCTGCATTGCTCCTCTTGACTGATTGTTGTCACGATCATTTTTATTTTGGAATATTATTGCTAATATAATAATACCATTTCTTCTATTAATATGTAATTTCCCATCTGTCCTTCTGCTTGGAAATGTTACCTTGACTTGCATCAAGCCAAAACCAGCCAAGTCTCTGAGTAAATGGTAAAAATCAGTTTGTAACAACTAACTGTATGGATAGAATTAAGTGTATTGCAGAGTTGTGTCAGTTCTCGATCCATGTGAAGCTGGCGTGGACCCAAGCCAAGTAAAAGGTGTAGATGTTTAGTTCTTTTCAGAGATATAAAACCTGATTCTGGGTTTTAGATCAGGATTCAGGTTTTTTTGTCACAGTGGTAGAAGAGTGGTACCAGAATTCCTGAGATTTGAACAAAGAGCCACATAGTTGAGAAGTGCTAAGTGTAGGGACATGGCTGGGCACCTGCTTTTCTTTGAGAGTTTGGGTTCCCAAGCTGGAACTGAAAAATTTATTCTGTCGGCTTCAATGCCAGAACCGCGTCCTGAGGTAAGTGTCAGCTATAATGTTTTGGAAGGACTGAGAGGAGTTTCTGTCCTTGAAATCTTGTAGGAAAATGAACTGCTGGAATTGCTTCCTAGCCTTTATGGTACCACAGAGCTTGGGGTGCTTGCCAAGGAATTGAAGATGTTCACTGTGGTGCTTGCAAGAAGCAGCTCTGGTATTTCTCGTGTCACGGAGCTGCTGTTGGTGCGCAGCCTTGTGGTTCCTTCCTTTGTGTGGCTGCATCTTGTGCTCCTGTGCTCACCCTCTGTGCAGAAGAGCAAGCAGGAAGAAGCAGTGTTTTCTCATCTGGTTAGAATGCTCAAACCCTGACGTGATTTCGGGAATCTTTTTGTATTTTTTTACCTCAACCATAGACAAATTACTTTATGCCATTTTGGGCTGCAGATTCTGATTTGGACACTTTTATTATTTTAGATAGTTCAGTTAATTCCTGTTTTAAATGCCTGCATCCTCTTTTGGTCCTCTCTTTACAGCAAATTTCTGTGGATGTGGGGCCTGTGCCCTTGTAGAGTATATTTAAACTCTTTACGGTCCTGCACAGGAGTAAGAATTGGGGTACATTGATGTGCTGGCTGGGTCTGGATGCAAAAGCACATTATGAGAAATGTTATTTAGTAGGAGATTCACTGAGTAAAAGTACTGAAGTTTCTTTCTACTCTGGAACAAGCACCAAAGCAAATGTTGGTTGCCTTTTTAAGACTCAAACTTGAAAGCCCATGTGCCCAGGAAGTGTCTTTGGTTTGTGTGGAGCCTGAGCCTTTGTTTCAAGCACGTTTTGCCAGTGTAGGTGAGAAGACCTGGCCAGTCCAGAAGAGGCCAGAGTTCCGCAGTGTGCAGGTGGAGGGTGTGTTGGGCTGTCACTGCTGTGAAACTGCACCTCCTGAACACCATGGGGACATTTTGGATTTAGCATCTGTTACCTGGAATCCAGGCAGCAGCAAGAATAACAGGGAAGAGATGGCGTCAGCGGGCACTTACAGGAAGCTGGAAAGTACTGATGGAGACCTGCATCTCATGGGTGAAGAGGATAGGTAGAAGGACAGTGAAGGACAGCCTCACTCACAGAGACGGTGAGGAACTTAGGGAGAGGATAGGATAGAGAAAGTACAGGCATGAATCATAAGAAGTAGGAATTTGTGGCGGAGTGATGGTCAGGTGGGTGGTGAAAGCAGGAAGCGGAGAAAACGAATGCCAGTTCTTCCAGTAGCTACTGGTGAACTGCCACTTCAGGCTGGTCAGGTCGCAGCAGATCAGAGGCTGATGCGGATGATAATACAGCCCTCAAAAGCACAGGCACAAAGGGCATCTGAACTCTTCCCAGAGAGCTGGACAGACAGTTCCATCTTCTTATATGGGCATTGTCTGAGGAGAGAGGCAGTTTTATTTCTGACAACCCTTAGTCCCCCTTTGCCTCATATTAAAAAAAATCTCCTAATTGCTGATACAATCTTTGCTACAAATTGATGAATAGCAGAGGTTTGTGTGAATGATGGGAGTGTACTGTAGTTAGAAGCTGGAGGGATGAAATGAGCAGATGAGGTAATGAACATGATATTGGTGCAGGCACACCAGAAGTTGGAAAGGAAGCAACAGAAGAGAAGAAACTAAGCAGTGAAGGCAACACAAAATTATGACAAGATGAATAGGAAGGACACTGGTAGTAGACTGGCTGGGTGTATACTGAATAGATGGAAGGAAAGCAATCTGGGTATGAATAATTCTTGCTTGAATTACTGTATGGGATTTTGTTATTCTGTTCTTGTTTCAGTGGCATGGCAGAAGGTGATTGCCATCAGTCAAGCTATTTCTTGCATCTGAGGCTGAGAAACAGAGCCTTTTCTTCTGCTCTTGGTTCTGAAAAAAAGCACTGGGTGAAGAGCTGTTCCTGTTAATAGTGGGCACTTCTGATGGAAGTGCTTGACAGTCAGAGTAATTGAGAGGTGATTTATGTCCAGTTGGATACCACAATGACTTGTTAGCACAGCTGTCTTTAGAAGACAGAGGCCTTCCAGCTGAGCCTCACACAAATGCAGAACACCTTGGAAAATTATTAGTGTGCCACTGTTTTTCTTCCAGTTCAATGTCTGGCTATACTTCTCCCTCAACTTCTACAAGGGACAAGGTCTGAGTGACTGCACTGGAGTCTGGACAATGCCCCAAGGGAGAGTTCCAGAGGTGAAGAGTTGAGAAAATTTGAGCTAAAAAGTGGAGCAAGTTTAGAAAGATGTTCTGGATTATGGGTTTAGATTTGTGTTTTGGACTAGTTAATTTTTTCTTTTGTGTAGCAGTTTCCCTGATAAAGACTTAATGAATGTAAATGTTAGTTAATGTAATTTGGAAATGTTATGATTCTTATGGAAACCTTGGGTAGAATCTTGCTATTTTGTCTGTCTTTTCTGAAAGTATCACAGAAATGGAGAGCTTTCTGCCTGTCACTGTGAGAAATGTTTGGAGGAAGGAAAATAACCTCTTCCACTTTTACAGAAACACAAGCAGAAACATGAAGGAATGTTGTTGCCTCTTGCTCATTCTGCGCTTAGGAAAGTAGTTGGACTTAAGTGCAAGGGAGTAGTACATGTTTATGTTAGACTGCATTTTACCTAACTAGGTTTGCCTGATCCTAACTGTAACGCATATATGTAAGCAGCACAATTTAGATTACAGTTCCACATTTTTGCAAGTATTTTGACTTTGTGGTCATTTGGTTCTTTCGTTAAGACAATTAAAATCCTAAGTTATTATGCATTGAAGAGATGTTGATATTCTATTCAAAAATTTTGATAGAACATGACACTTGGTAATTTTTGAGAACTAACTTGTGATACTTACGGTACGTTGTCTTGGGGCAAGAATTTTGAAAATATTCACAGATCTAGGTTTGAAAACATATGATGTTATGCTCTGAAAACAGTTTACATTGATGATTTCAGTTCCTGAAGTGACATAAGAGTGAACTCTTCCTGACTGCCCGAGTATGAACATCAGGACATCAGAACTGGTGTGCGTTTCTGATAATGAGCTTTCGATGTTTAATTTAACCATATTGCACCTTAATGGTTTGACAGTTCTGTATTCTTCCCCATACAATAGGGACTTGAGTATGAACTTGTCTAGGCTTTGTCTTAATTTCTTTTTTTTTTTCTAAAGATGATAAGGAAATTGTATTTTCACATTCCTTTATGAGCTGCTTCTGTGTTTGTGAAACCATGGGGTTTTGAGAAATGGACCCAGAATGTTGGACCTCACACTCTTGTTCAGACACTGGATGTTTGGTCATCCAGAGTAGTATTGCTGGAATCCCAGATTGAGGGACCCTGAGTGAAATCTGGTTCGTCTTAGTCATGAGGTGCTGTGTGTTAATTTCCATGCACCCAAAATTTCAGATTTTCAGTGCATAGGCAGAGGCAACCTTCTTCATTTAATACAAGTGAAATAACCTTTCTTCTTTACCTTCTACAGACACTGTGACTGATGAGAGTTAAAGGCCATGGATGAAGATGGGCTTGAATTGCAGCCACATGAGCCAAATGCATTTTTTGATCCAACAGGTCTGTAAGGAGATAATATGTAGATAAGAGTGTTCACATTAGATGCAATTGACTGATGTCTATTCTGCCTTTGCTTAGAAGTGCTGTGCTGCATCAATGCTTTTGTATAGAGTAGTCGCTTTTGAGTTTGGGTTGTTTTTATTACTCAGAGCAATATGAATGAGCTACTGTTCTTTCAGTCAAGTAATAGTTGTTTGGGTACTGGGGGAGAGTCTAAAAATTGCAAATCTTTTCCGGGAGAGAAAATCTTCTTCATCTTAATTATGCTAGCATCTGCTGAGGACTTCCTTTATCTACCTATCTTAATAGCTCATATGCTGTTATGCCTGTTTTACTAAATTGCAGCACAGTGTAAAAGTTGAAGTGAAACAGAAATAATTTCAATTATTTACCACCTCATATGAGACAGTTTTACAATTGAAGTGCTGTTTTAATTGTGTTTTTCAGGAGCTGATGCAGCACATATGGATGGAGATCAGATTGTTGTGGAAGTACAGGAAACAGTATTTGTTTCAGATGTAGTCGACTCAGATATAACTGTGCATAATTTTGTTCCTGATGATCCAGACTCCGTAGTAATCCAGGATGTCATTGAGGATGTTGTTATTGAGGATGTTCAGTGCCCAGATATCATGGAGGAGCCAGACGTATCTGAAACAGTCATTATTCCTGAACAAGTGCTGGACACAGACGTAGCTGAAGAGGTTTCTTTGGCTCATTGCACTGTCCCAGATGATGTTTTAGCTTCTGACATAACAGCAGAGACAATGTCTATACCAGAACATGTACTGACAACTGAGTCAATGCATGTACCCGAAGTTGGACACATAGAACATGTAGTTCATGATAACGTTGAAGAAGCAGATATCGTCACTGATACTCTGGGAACAGATGTTGTTTCTGAGGAAGTCTTGGTGGCAGACTGTGCATCAGAGGCAGTGATCGATGCCAATGGAATCCCTGTGGAACATCAAGATGAGAAAGGCAACTGTGATGATTACCTTATGATTTCCTGTAAGTGTTTGGGTAAAGCCATCAAAGTTCTTATGATACGGGCTTGAAATATCACTGAGGGAGGGCTTAAGACAATGCCCAGAGCAGAGTTTCTGTATTTTTTATTGAAATGCAGATCTCACAAATGTACTCACATGGAGGGATTTTTAGGAACATATACCAGCTAAAAGTTCTGGTGAAGCTAACGGAGAGAAATACTGGCAGATGCACATCTGATTATAAATTATATCTGTAGCAATCTATAGCATATGAACAAAAGAGTAAGAATTCCAGTAAACCAAATGCCATATACTTAATAAGAACTGAAAGGAAATTAATGTGACAACATTTAAAAATGCTTGTATGTGCAGGTTACTAAGATGACTACCAAGACATTAAGGAAACAAAAGTATTTCATGGAAAAGAAAGAGTAAAAAGCCGTGGTTTCTGAAAATCCAATCCTTGTCTTGTTTTTTTGCTAAACCCCTGCCTCTTGCACCCATTTATTGTCGGATACAGACAACAATACGGTTTTCTTTGCTGTTAGGATGTGTTTTCTTCTCTTGATTAAGCAAAGGACAGAGATATGCAGCTAACAAGAAGAGTAGCTATTGCTGCTCATAACTTAGAAGTGAATATCTTAATCTCCCTTAGGAACAGTGGCACAATGCATTTGAATTGTATTTCAAAAGACTTAAATAGAGGGTGGAGAAAAATAGAGCATATCATCAATCTTTTTCTACTGCGGATATCCATTTGTGTGAACTAGAGCTTACTCTAAGTATGTTACTTATTATAGTGATTACTCAGTGTAGCACCTAGGAACATCACAGTGTCACTGCTGAACATTTATTTATTGTAGAAATAGAAAAGCCTTGTTAGGCTGGTTTGTTTAATTGCCATTTCAGGCACTTCAGTTTTGTGTGGTGTTAAATGATTCCATTGATGAGGTGTACTTCATGCTCTGCTTCAATTACCTTTTTTCTTTTTTTTTTTTTCCTTTTTTTCTCCCTTTTTTCCGTTCTTTACTTTTGGACACGTTTTTAAAATGTATAATAACTTGTTTTAATTTTGTATTCTGTACTTACAAATTTTAATGTTGCTTCTCCTTACCTAGGATCACTGCATTTCTTAATTTATCATCTCTTGAGTTCCTTGAGTAACCTTGTTGCAGCCATGTTTTGAGTTTATATGAGGTACAGTTAATTCTCTATTATCTGGGAAAACAATGAAATGGGATAATGCAAAATATGGATAATACAAAATATTGTAAATTAAACTGCAGGATTGTACTGAGGTGAAATAGGTCAGGGGATATGTTCTGAAATTGTATTGATCCAGACTGATAAATGCACTCTTGTCTAGTGTGGTACAGATAAAACTTCCTGATTCTGGACCCAAGTTAAATCAGATGAAAGCAGCTCAGATGCTTCTGCACTTGCTGCATAGTTAGACAACAAACTGGATAATCTCCCTCTGGATAATTGAAGTCTGATTCTGGTGGTGATCCTTACCTCTTCCATATCCCTGACTGTAGCTCTTCAAGGCGCTGTTTCCCCTGTCTCTGCTCACTCCTCCGGTGCAGGTTTTCCTCCTGCAGCAGAGCAGAGCCTTTGGGGCTGCTGCCATGGAGCACTCTGCAAACCATGCCTGTGTAAATGCACATGAGAGGGGTGGGTGGATGTGTGTCCTGTTCATCGCTGGCAGTGGCTGAACGAGGACAGAATGTCTTGGTAGAGGCCATTTTGGATGATCCCTACCTAGCTGGGAAGTCTTCTTTGATGTACCAGTTGTCAACAGGTGGTGACTGGCATGAAACACAGGAATTTCGTTGTCACTTGTGCTGGGGTACTCTTCGTTTTCAGTCATGTATTTCTGCAGTTTCATACTTTATTTATTATGAAATGTCTCTTGTAATGTACTTTGTTTAGATTCAGAGCCTTAAATAAGCCAGCATTTAAAATAATCGTTACGCTACAAAGTATGCATTCTTTGTGTTTAATGTTCTACACTTCATTTTAAAGGGAAGTCCCTACTACCACCTACTGTGTTTAAAGCCTGCATAACAAGTTCTTCTGGTTGTGAAGGCAGAGTCTGGTGCCTTTCCATCAAGTAAAGGCTGTCTTGCCAAACAGTTTCTTTGTTGTATGAAAAATATGATTTGAATTAATTTTTTAGGGGTTTTTCTGTTTGCATCAGCAGTAAAGGTGTTCATTGATCTTATGCCTGCCTCAGTTCTTCAGTTGAACTTAGTTACTTTTTAAAAGGTAGTCACATCAGCCAATCCAGTTTTGGATTTTTCATCCCAGCTTGTAAATTTGTGTTTGCTTCTGGCAAACCTCCCTGAACTGCAGGGGCAGATGTTGGAATGTAGTCTTGTCTGCCATTACAGTAGCCAAATGTTGCTGCTTCCCAGATCTGGGAGCTAGACTGTGTTCTTCAGAATGCCTTTGCCTGTCTTGTTGTAGATAGGCACTTGAAAAGCAGGGGATGACGCTTTGTGTTCTTTCTGTCGTAGGTTTTTCCGTCTTTTCTTCAGTGGAAGCTATTGTCGAAATCTTTTTGCTTTTTCCAACTTTGTGGCTCTCTTAAAGCATTTCCATTTTTGTTCCTAATGAGCCGAGTATACATAGATTTTCTTAAGATCATTTTCTTACCTTTTCCTGAAAATACGTGATTTGAAATGGCTAATCTATGTGTACTTTTAAAAAATATTGTGTTTCTGCCTTCTTTCTTGGTTTCAGACGGGTTTGTCTTTTCAAAGAGTATAGTTCCTGTGGGTTTTGTTCTGTGACTTTGCTTCAATGAGCTCAGTATTTTAATACTTCTTTTCCCAGTTAGATTTAATTTAGCTTTGGCATTAATATGCCTTTGCTTTCTTCATTTTTAAGATAATGTTTCTTGGCGCAGCGTTATATCACCAGTAACTTTTTGATGTACTTAATTTTTTTCTTGGATACTTTGTCTTTGCCCTTAAGATTCATTTTTGTTCCATGGTAGATTTGGGGCACATAGAGCAGAATCAGATATTCATTCAATTAAGAATGCAAACTTACGAGTTAGTAGCTTGCAAAAGATGCAAGGAGGTTCAATAAATAGTTTTTTTTTTTCTTTTACATGTTCCATAACAAGCCAGTTCATGAGTTGGGTCAGGAAAGTATAAATTGTGATGTGACTCCCACTGGTACTAATTGTTTGGTAGCTTGGAAAATCATTTTTCCATAAGTGAAACAGTAGTGGTGAGATTACCTGGTGTTTGTCAAAACAAAGCAAACATCTTGCATTTACTAACCAAGGAAAGCAGTGCCCTGTGCCTGGCAATAAGATGGAAATGGAGGTTTCTTTTTTTTTGGTCTGATTTCATTCCATTTGACAAAGATAGATACCTCCTCTGGCATCAACTGATTCTATAAGATGAAAAGTTGTATCCTGATATACTCTTATTGCAGTAGAAATTGTGAGGTGCAAAAGTTTGACAAGAGGAGTCTGGAAAGAGTGAAGGGCAGCCTCATGAGGCTTAAACTGCACCTTTAAGAATTTAAATATTTGCAAGTATGGGAGCTGTGTTATAGCCATCCATCCATCCATCCATCCATCCATCCATCTCCTTGCTTTTCTCCGAGTTAGACATGTCTTTTGTTTGTTTTATCTGAATTAACACTTTTCATTACAGGAGTCAGAACCCAGGGTAACTCACAGAGAGAGAAAGGTTTCACCTAGGCCTATGAAAAACAATCTTTTTTTGTCATTGTTGGATGTTTAAGTTGAAAGCAATGAATCTGATGAACAAAGCCATGAGGTTCATGCTTTTCGTTAGGGCCACCCAGTAGACTTTGAGTCAAGAAAGCAAAATGCTTTAATTGGTTTTTTAGCATAAATATCTCTCTCTTTTCCCCTGGAGGTTGCTAAAGATGCAGGAAATCACATTTGTCTTTCTCAGAGGCAGAACTTGCTGCCATGCCTTTGTCTGACCACTGGAGTGGCACCAACAGTTAGTTGTTGCAAATCAGGCTGCTCAGGAGGTCGCTGTGAGAGGTGATGGAAATAAGAGTTACCTTGGGCTGAGTGATGTCTCAGAGCTTAGTCTGGTTTGTGTGCTGGGGCAGAGGACAAGAAGGACAGGTGTTAGATCCCAGTTTGGAGCTCAGGAATTATACCTCTACTAGACTACTACCCTGGAGGGACCTTTAGATGCATAGGGTATACTCATGTGTAAAAGCAATGGATTAAAATGAAAATAGAGCAGATCTCTCTTTTCTCACAGATTAGGAAACCTGCTTAGCCATTCAAGAAGTAACTGTATGGTAAAAATAACTTCTTCAGTGGACTAGGAATTGTCTGCTGTTGAGTGAAGTAGATGTTTCTATCACAAATAACTGAACTAAGTCAGGGGAATACAGAATGCTTTTAATCTGTTTTAGAGAGAACAGTTAGTAATGGCCTTTTTCATTAAGAATGCTTAAATAGGGTTGTTTATTTTGTAAGCAGACAAGTATCCCATGATACACATTTTTTTAGCAGCTAAGAGAACCATTTGGGAACATAAAGGCCGACAAAATAGATGATTCTTGTCTAAATGCTCCATTGACACATTTTTAAGATCTGTTAAACTGGTACAGAGAGACTTTTCCTTAGGTTGTTTGTTTTGGTGTGGTTTTTAGCAATGAGCAGTGGGTATTTGAAAAAGATGGAAGGTGTCTTTGTGCTTAAGTGAATTTTTTTTTTTACAATCCTTTTATTTTCGTCATTATTCCCATGTAGAGGAGAAATGGTAGGAAAGAATAAGTTTCAACAGTTACAGAATCCATTAAAAATAAAGGCAGTTATATTTGCATTTTTAAATTAGAAGTTAAACACTATAAGGGTACAAAGTCTTAATCTGCCTATCCATCAAATAGTTGATACAAAAAACTAAAAACAACTTTTTGGGAAAGATGTATGTATTACAGTTAAACAAAAGATGGTCTATTTAAGCAAATCAGGATCTTGGCCTAACATTTATGCTTCTGTATGGGGAAACTGACTCCAACAGTGTTTTAAATATGGGGTTTATTGTCAATGCATAGGAGCTTGTTTCTGTCCCAAAAATGCCATTGGACATGTTTTAATAGAAGGGTAGAGATACTGGAGATAATTGTTCTTTGGATGTTACTAGTTTATTACACGATTTAAAAAATTAAATTTAGTATTTTCTAGGAAACAAGTGCTGTGATTGTGACAGAACACACAGAATCTGTTGTTATTGTTGCCTGTATCTTTTATTTCTTTGCTTTATTCTTTATTCCTTATTCCTTTTTTTACCTGTAGATCTCTTTTTGCTGATTTCCTTGTAAGTGCTAACTAGACAGGTTTTAAATATGCCAGGTATTACATGTTGTGTGATACCTTTCTCATCTGTTTGTACTTTTAATAGCAATCGTAGCATTATTTTTATATGGAAGCAATTATTGCAGTATTGGAGAAGCACATACTTATTTAATTGTTTCTTGCAGCTCATAGTATGCAAAGAGCAGGCTGCTCTAATCAGTGAAGTCTGTGAAGAATCTTGGCAAATTAACCATAGACTGCATTCTTGTAATTCATGTAAAATAATACTGTGTCTAGTAATTTTTCTTTTTTTTTTTTAAACTCTGAGATTTAGTCTATATCCACTTGTTTACTGAATTAAAGCTACCAGCTAGTATAGGGGGGGGAAAAATCAGACATTTAAAGTTTTTAGTGTCCAGTTTGTATCTGATAAAATGAAGGCACAAGGTATGGCAGCACTGGAGTAATGCTAGCCTGAACTTTTTTTCTAGCATGTGACTTGTGATTAGTTTAGTAATGATCAGTGGCTCTATTTAAAAGGAAGTGGTCTCTTAGAAGCTTAACTAATTCTTTTAAGTAACCTTTTTTTTTTTTTTTTTTTTTGTTAATGTCAAAGAGGAGCAATATGAGAGAGTATCAGCCATGGATAGTAATTTGTGGGACCCCTCGATGGGCTACAAATTTGAATGAAAAATTAGCATCATCAGAGTTCCAACTTGAAACCCGGATCAGTCAAGTATTTTGGAGTATCATTTTCTCTGATTGTGAGACTGAGATACATGGAGAACACAGAAACATTGGGCAAATGTTAAATAGAAAGCAAATTTCATAAAATGTTGCCAGAGCATCAGTGAATCAGTATAAATAAATACCTGTGTAGCCGTAGGACAAAATACCTTGGAAATGGTACTTTCTGTAATAGATACCCATTCTTTTTCACCTCGTTTGTCTCTTCCTTTGATTTTTATATTTTTTCCTATCTTTTTCTTTCCACCCTATTTTTCATCCTGTTACCTGTTTGTTACTACACTGCAAATATTACTGCTTGTCAAGCCCACCAGGGACTTCAGTTTTTAAAGTATTACCACCTGTCAAGAGTGAATTTTTTTCTTTTTGGATGAGAAAAGTTGGCCTCATACCGCCTACGCATCCATTTCCTTACAGTTTAATGGCTCTGTTAAAAATATTTAAATGGGTTGTTGTATTTTTAAAACAATGTTGAATATAAAGGGAATTTGGGGATAAACAAACTCTAAATTGCATAACAATTTTTTTTATTATGTTGGATAAAATAATACTTTGAATCTTGGAGAACTTATTTCAAAGCATAAATAGAGCATGTTTTTAAGACCTAGAATTCTTCTGTTGTGTGAAAGTTATCAATGGATACTTCCATATATAAATGGAAGTAAAAAACTCTGGTTTGGTTAAAAGAAATGGGTCTGTTTCACATCATGCACATGGGTTTGTTTTCTCTCTGATTGAGTCAGCCATGATTTTCCTTCCTTGTGGGTATGTTCCAGCATCAGTTGATCTTGGTGGCAGACTTCCCTTTTGGCTTCAGAGGTGTAAAGTCAGTTTACACTGATTTGAAAGCCTTCCAAATACATGTGCCTGACAGTGGAAACAGCCAAGTTAAGGGAGAACAACTACATAAATGTACTGTAGGAACAAAAGCAAGTTTTCTTTTTTGTCAGAGTTCCAATGACATTTGGTATATCACAGATATGACAAAGAAGTCATGGAAGTCTGTTAGTAACTGAATATACACGCTGTGGAGCTACATTGTTAATGTGGTTCAAAAGAACATCTTACAGTTTTTACTTTTAAATGCTTTGGGGTCTCAGCTACAAGATGTTATGTTGTCCCGTGACACAAAGTAATTTTTAAAACATCCTACTGCTTGAAACAATCTGTACGGTGGCCACTGATCATGAACTTGGCATTCGAGCATTTAATGTTTTTTTCTGCTGTTCTTTTGGTGAGGAGAGAGACAGCCTAATTTATGTTAGTGGTTTATAATTTATTGTTGTTCATATTTTTTGTGAGTAGTGATGCCTGATTGTGAAATGGTACTTAAATACAGTTGTGTTTGGTACATGAGACAGAACATGTGATAGTTTATCTAATTCAAAGGCTAATATATTGACTTCATGGCAGGAAAATAATAGTAATAACATTTTGAACTTTTTTAAAAGTATGTATTAAAATAAATTTAAGAATACTGAGTTACTGAGTAGTAAAGCTATGGTTTATTTATGAGGGTAGTTCAATGAGTGCTAGTAAAGTAAGCATACTTTGTGAAGTATTTGATATATGCTAGGCCTGGTAGTTAAAATTCTTCACCATTTATAGGGCAGTTCTTAGACTTTTAGTATAAATTCCATGTCTTCTTGTCATGAACTGAAGTCATGCATGACTCTGAGGGAGTGACAGTGAAGTCACGAATTACAAAAGTATTCTGTAATGTTAAGAATTCTTAAATAATCTCAACACTGGAGAAACTTCTGGGGCTTCTGAAAATGGGAAGATTCTCCAAAGGTCTTGAGATGCTGGATTTGATTTTTGTGAATGCATACTTACTATTTTTTCCTTGAAAATCTCTTCTTGGTAAAGTAAGAAGTGGGGAGATGCCCTTGTACAGTATGCCTCAAAAATCCAAGTGTGTTCCTCGTAAAGCTGGCTGTCAGCCAGGAGTATGTGGGAGCCTGGGCAAGTTCCGGCAGTTCAGGCTGGAGCGTGGTGTGGGTGCCCTTCTGGGGGCAGGAGAGCAAAGTCTGGGAGTGCACAGGAATGCAGTGCCAGGGCCCTGTCAGGAAGGGCACCGTGGACAGGTCTCCAGTGCTGCAGTGGCAGGGCAGCGCTCAGGCGCTGTGCTCCACCCTCCAGCTGTGGAAGGCATGAGGAGAATGGAGGGGTTTCTTCCTGGAGGTGCCATTCAGGTTTCCTCTCCAGCAGCTGAAAAAGCATCAGTACCAGTGCTTTGCAGGGAGCCAGGTCTGACAGGCAGCAGTAGTACCACTTGCATTAGAGACAGGGTTGAGCAACAGATAATGCTTTTGAAAAGAACAATTAATAGCTTATTAGTTGTGAAGGAGAAAGCATTTAAAACTGAGAATAGGTGAAATTACACCACAGAGTGAAGTACTGATGTGTACTTTCTTCCTACCATCATCTTGCTGTAGATCACAGTTTCCTTACTAGCATTGCCTGGTGTGGTGCTCATGCTTCTAGTTCTGTCCCTGCAGCATCCATGCACTTTCCCCTTAACTAGAAGACAACAGTTCAAAATTTTTTTTGTTTACTGTCACTGTTCTCAAGGATATGAAAAAAAATTAATGGGTAGGTTCTTTATCACAACTTTTTAATTTTAAACTGGTTTTGAATTTGAGTAATAAATTAATAAAATCTTTCATATATGTCTGTCTGGATATGACTGGGTAATTGTAATGACTTGTTTTTGTAGTGGATGATGCTGGTAAGATAGAACATGAAGGTTCTGCTGAAATTACCATGGAAGCAGAGTCAGAAAGTGGCTCTTGTAAAGTGGATGGCATTTGTCCAGAAGTCATCAAGGTCTATATATTCAAAGCAGATCCTGGAGAAGACGATTTAGGTAAAATACACTTGTTTGAGAATACTCCAACCTGAAACTTGAAATTTTGCATGAGATTGTGATTTCTCTCAAGTGGTCTGTAAAGACCTATGAGTATGATACCAAAGAGTGACAAACTTCCAGTTTTTTGTGGTTTAGCATAGATTTTGGTCAAGTGTATTTAAAATATTTTGCTCTGGTCTTCCTAATTAGGGGGCACAGTAGACATTGTGGAGAGCGAGCCAGAGAATGACCATGCAGTTGGATTGCTCGATCAAAACAGCAGTATTCGTATTCCAAGGGAGAAAATGGTTTACATGACTGTAAATGATTCTCAGCATGAAGACGAAGACTTAAGTAAGTAGGTGGCTTTCCTTTGGGAACAGGGGTTTTCACTTTCAGCAGTGCAGCATTCCTGTAATTTCTTTTTACTTCTCTTTCTCTTAGATGTTGCAGAAATAGCTGATGAGGTTTATATGGAAGTGATTGTAGGAGAGGAGGATGCTGCAGCTGCCCATGAACAGCAAATTGATGACACCGAAATTAAAACTTTCATGCCCATAGCTTGGGCAGCAGCTTATGGTAAGTAATACTCAAAAGAATTCCTCATGGTGACACTGCAGCAAAGTGTCAGGGATTGGTTTTTGGAGGGTAGTGTTGAGTATTTGTGCTTTTGTGTCTGTTTTTAGAGCTTTAGTTTAAGGTTTCTTAGCATAATGAGCCTTAGAAAGAAAGAAAGAGGGAAGCTGTAAGGCAGGCTTCTTCTTGCTCCTATTTAACAGGTATTTTCCTTCATACTTTAATGATGTGAAAGGGCAAATACATGAGCTTCCAGCTAAAAAATTGTATCTCAAGTACATCTGTTCCTCACAGTTTTAGGACACAGTGAGAGCTGGCTTGGGAGTAGACCTGAATGTTTTTATTTGGGGAGGGCAAAAAAAGGCAGGTGGGAATATGTAAGATTCAGTGTAGCAGTGAAAAGCAGAACTGAGCTCTAGCTTGATTTAAGTGCTTTCTAGAAGGATCATATAAATATGTGATTTCACTAATGGCAATAATTAATTGATTAACGGAAAGAAGTTGGAGGGAAACCTCTTAAAATTGTAGCAGAACTTTGAGCGTATTTCCAGCATGCGGGACCATTTTTCTTGATTGTTGGTATGTGAACACCAACTGGTGCACAAACTGATTTCCAAAACTTTTGTAAGCTTAAGACCAGAATTTCATCTGAAAAAATGTTTCTGTATTGCCCTACTGCCCCTTTCTCCTTCTAAACAAAACAAAAGAAATAGTGGAGTAGAGGACAAAACTTACACGTCTGCATGATGTGGATTGTGGTGACGGTGCCAGCAGACAGTTGTGCTGGGAATACGCTGGGGGCTGGAATGGAATCTTGGACATAAGTCAGGAAGGGCAAGATCTCAGGGAGCAGTGTGTGTTTAAAAGTTACTTAGGGGATGGATGGTAGTGCACCCGAAGCCTTGTCTTAGGCCATATACTGGTGAGCACAGTTTGAGTGAGAAGGAAATGACATAAGCCAGTCTGAGTGGGAATTAAAAATGAAATTGAGTGAACTTGAAACAAGTTGTATACTAAGCATTCAGTGATTTTGGAGAAGGGGGAGAAAATTGAGCAGAATGTATTAAAAACAGTGAGATGGAATTGAAAGGAGAATTTAAGAATGCAGGAAACAGTGGAGTGGTTCCATTGTCAAGAGTAAGCAACGTAGCATGCAGGGTGAGTGATGGTGGGGACAGGGAGAAATTAAGCATGAAGGCCTGAAAATGGCAGAGGAACACCTGAGCTAGCATATAGATGAGAATCTTCAGGCTCTGCACATGCTTGTGCCTAGCTGTGAGTCTCCTTACATTAATTATGAATATTAATTCTCAGCACACTACAAAAGGAACAGCTATTGAGCATCTTGCACTTTCTTCCACTTGAGTCTTCCTGTGTTGTGTGATTTGCTTTCACTAGGAAATGTTGGCTTTTATTGATTCAAGTAAATACTTGACCATAACATTTATTATTAAAGTTTACTTATGCCCTTAAATCACCAATGCTAAACTGATTGCCGATAAATACCTTCTCAAATGTATTTGTAATTTTCATGTTTGTTTTACATACAGTGATACCATTTGTGTATTAAACACAAAGCTCTGTGAGGCAAAGACTGTTTCCTTCTTTCTGTTACACAACATTGAGCATGCTCTTTGTTCCCAGTAGAAAGAATTTGTAAGTGCTAAAGCATCAGGTGTATAAATAGTAAGTAGTGTACCTTGTGTGCCACTTTATGGGCTGTTTAGAAGGATTCTTTGATTGCAGCTTCAGTTCAGAAACTTGGTGTGTGACAGACTTCAGTCAGGTGAATTTAGACATACAGAAGTGAATGAGAGCTCACACACAAATGTGTTTCAGGACTGAGAAGAAAATCGGGCACAGGAAATATTGTGACATGCTATTATTTACTAATGTTAAACATTTTGGGTATAATTAGCAACCAAAGAGATGCAAAAAATGCTGCATTTGAAGGAGAATTCTCTGTGTAATGGAAAGCCATTAATTCCTGTACATTATGTACTCCTGTAAAATTAGTATAACAAAGCTAATGCTCATAATACCAAACATAATTCCTAAGTTACATAGTGAGACATTTTGCAGCTTGTGCTGTACATGATTACAGTTTGATTAAATGTCCAGATAATAGTTTAGCTTTTCTGTTGCTGCCATTGTAGAATTTGTGCTCGAATTACCTGTAGTGTTGGTAGGTAACTTTTTAACTTACCTTGGTAGGTAATAATAATGATGGCATCGAAAGTCGGAATGGCACTGCAAGTGCTCTTTTGCACATAGATGAGTCATCTGGACTTGGGAGACTGGCCAAGCAAAAACCAAAGAAGAAGAGGAGACCTGAGTCCAGACAGTATCAGACAGGTGAGTATGTGGTGCCTGGCTCTACTCTCATTCCTCCAGGCACTTGGAATGCATGTGGAGTGTCTTGTAAAAAGAGGGATTTAGGGAATTACTTGGTTGACAACACTTCTGCTTTATAAATGAGCTCATATTTTATTTTACAAATTTTAAATACATGGGTGATTTGGATCGTGGCAGGTGTTTTAATGGAAACCATCTCTGACATAGGAAAAAGTCAGTATTACAGCAAAAGGTTAGAAACCTATATACTTAACTTGCCACACCAGTTTTAATGTTTAATGTAACGTTTTTAAAGGTGATGTTAGATAAACAGTGTCCTGTAATAGTGCCTTTTAAAAACTCTTTTTGTCTTTATTGAAAATACATAGAAGAATGCATTTCATTATGTCAGCTCAGCAGGTAGCTGGGAAGTCTGAACATTGTATATTAATGTTCAGTAGTGTAACTTCTATACCCTTTTCTGTTTTAATGGTGAAATAAAATTGCCTTGATGTTTGTGCCTATCTTTTTCTTTTCATCTGTAAGAACGTAAGTTCTCTATGGCATAATTTGGTTTCTGCTGTTACTGCATTACAGTCAGAATATTTATTTGGTTTGATAAAGTTAAAAAAACACACAGCTATTTTCTTTAGTAGCCTTGCCTTAAATAATACTAAAAGTTTCCTTCCAAATTGTGACTGAACTGTAGGAGTTCTGTTTTGTTTAGCCCTGAGTTACTAAACTGTGTAAATTAAAGTTGGCCTTTTCTATTTCCAGCTAGTCAGCTCTCCTTATAAAACATTTTTTGAAAAGACAGCTCTTTTAACATGCTTACGCAAATTCAGGGTAAACAAACCAGACTGATGAGTGCAAATAATTTCCAAAGCTTTAAGGTTTCTGTATGTGAAACATGTTCTTACCGATTCCTGCTCTTACCGATTCTTACCTCTTCAGATTGTAGCTGTGACAGATGGCGTAAGAAGGAGGTGTTAGTTTGGGGGCATCTGAATTGTAGTCAGCAGTAGGTGATTAAACTGCCAGATTAAACTTTATCTGCAGATTTGTGGAGAGTCAACAGAAGATCATGTGCTTTGCTTACTAGATGATTCTCAGTTTAACAAGCTGGCTGCTGTTCTTTGCACCAGCCATTGGTTTCTGCATGTACTTAATGTGTGAACTCTGAATTCTTCAAAACAGAATTATTTGAGGTCAAGAACATCTTTGGTTGTCTCCATCAAAAAACAGTGTTTCCTTTCTCTTAGTAATGAAAATGAGTGAAAGTAGTAATTCCCTCAGTTTCTTCTGCCTAACTCAGTAACAAGCTTGTTTATTGCATAGTAAATGTATGTATCCCATCTTACTCAACAATTCATCTTATTGTTAACACCTGACATTTATTGAAGTGTGGTTTTGTTGTATAATACTGATAAAGGGGTTTTTTGTTGTTTTTCAGCAATAATCATTGGCCCCGATGGTCATCCATTGACAGTCTACCCCTGCATGATTTGTGGAAAGAAATTTAAATCCAGAGGTTTCTTGAAAAGGCACATGAAAAACCACCCAGAGCACCTTCTTACTAAGAAGAAATACAGATGCACAGACTGTGATTACACTACGAATAAAAAAATAAGTTTACATAACCACTTGGAGAGTCATAAGCTGACCAACAAAACAGAAAAGCTTATTGAATGCGATGAGTGTGGGAAAACCTTCTCTCATGCGGGAACTTTATTTACTCACAAGATGGTGCACAGGGACAAAGGAGTTAATAAAATGCACAAGTGCAAATTCTGCGACTATGAGACAGCAGAACAAGGGTTACTGAGTCACCACCTTTTGGCTGTCCACAGCAAGAACTTTCCTCACATTTGCGTGGAGTGTGGCAAAGGGTTTCGCCATCCATCGGAGCTCAAGAAGCACATGCGGATCCACACTGGTGAGAAGCCCTACCAGTGCCAATATTGTGAATACCGATCTGCCGACTCTTCCAACTTGAAAACCCACGTAAAGACTAAACACAGTAAGGAAACGCCGTTGAAGTGCGATATTTGTTTCCAGACTTTTTCAGATACCAAAGAGCTACAGCAGCATACGCTTATGCATCAAGAAAGTAAAACACATCAGTGTTTGCATTGTGACCATAAGAGCTCAAACTCAAGTGATCTGAAACGACACATAATTTCAGTCCACACAAAAGACTATCCTCATAAGTGTGATATGTGTGATAAAGGCTTTCACAGGCCTTCGGAACTGAAAAAACACGTGGCGGCTCACAAGGGTAAAAAATTGCACCAATGCAGACATTGTGACTTTAAAATTGCAGATCCCTTCATTCTGAGTCGCCACATACTCTCAGTTCACACAAAGGATCTTCCATTCAGGTGCAAGAGATGTAGAAAGGGCTTTAGGCAACAAAATGAGCTGAAAAAACACATGAAAACACACAGTGGCAGGAAAGTTTATCAGTGTGAGTACTGTGAGTATAGCACTACAGACGCCTCAGGCTTCAAACGGCATGTGATTTCCATTCACACAAAAGACTACCCTCACCGGTGTGAGTATTGCAAGAAAGGGTTCCGAAGGCCTTCAGAGAAGAACCAGCACATTATGCGACATCATAAAGATGTTGGGCTGCCTTAAAGTCTCTTTCACAGACTTATGGCTGGAATTATAAAGGAAATTTGCCTTTTAGGCAGTTAGCTTATTTTAAAGCCAATCACCTGCGATCACACACACAAAAAAAACCAACAAAAAAATACTGTGCATTTGATTTGTTGCTGTATAAAAATAGGATTATTGCTTCTAGTTGACTTTTATACCTTTTGTTCAATAGCGTGTTCTGAATTCTATTCAGTTTGTTTAATAAATGAAGAAAAGATGGCAACAATAAAGTTGCATTTAATAAAGTAAACCCTGTCTCTTACTGAATTTTTCAACCGTAATAGTTTATTTAAGTATATTTATCTTACTGACCTCGTTGATACTCACAGTGTCCATGTTAATGCAGTTTTGTCGTGAATTTTAAAAATACGAAATTTCTCTTGATAAAATTGTCAGAGGTGTGTATAAAATGGGGAATTGTCATGTTGACAGTAAAGTCACTAGGGCCCACCTGATTGTCTTGTTTTAACTATACAGACTTCGTGGCAGGTTAACTATTTTCTGGTTGAGGAGTTACAAGTCTCACTTTGTGTTTTCATTCTGGTTTCAGGAAGAAAAATATTTTAAAAATGGTTTGGGGCGGTTTTTATCTTTCCTGGGCAAATTTAAAAGTATGCGCAAGTATTACATTTATTGTTCTGTGCTTCTTTGTCTTTGAAAGGTTTTGTGTGTTACAAAAGAGTTGGGTTTTTTCCACTTTACTCCTGTCTTAATGTTGGAAACGTAAAATACTCTTGATCCATTTGCAGAGTCAACAATAGATCACAACTGTCTGTATGTGCTGGTAAACGTACCTCAAACTTTATGCTTTTATGTATGTTGGTATTTCTTTGAAAGAGCAGTTTGTGGTTCAAGTCACATTTTTATTGTTAGTTGTTTTAGAATAAAATTTAAGACCAAGAGGTGCCTCGATTTTGGAAACCAGATATTTACAGTGAGAGCTTAAGAAGGGAATGGAGCGGAGCAGAGGAGTTCATAAGGAGTAGAGATGTTGTAATGTAGATATCCTTAATAAGAAAAGTAACTTACGATAGATGCAGTTGTTACTAAATTGAATGTTTTTCCTGAGCCATTAGTAGCTGTGTTCAGCTGCTGTTTATTAATTAGTACAGTATCCAGAATTAACCCAGTTCTTTTAATCTGTTTATAAACAGCTGGGAGAATATTACAATTATTAGATGCAATTTTGCCACCTGAAGACTATTATAAAGTAGCGCCATATCATTTGCTAATTGCTGTGTAAATGTACCAAGCACAAAAGTCATGTACTTTAACAACAACTGTGGAGCAAAAAACCCAAACCATTTTAATTACAGGCCAGATTTTAGGACTTGGCCCTGCTCCCCTTGCTCAAATTCCCACCCCAGCCACTGTTTGATGATGGATTGCAGAATTCAGTCCTGGCTGCCTGCCAGATTAGGATAGATTTGTAACCAACAATTCACTAATGGAAAGGCTTCAGAGCCTGGGCCAGTGTTAATTCCTGTTTCTAGGCAGGTGAACTTCCAATTGAAATCAAACAGGAATTACAGTGATTGTTTTAAGTCCAGGGTGATAGGAGGGACAAAGGTTTCCTTTTTGGATGTGCATCTTCTAGGCCTTTTGTATTTTGTCTTGTTACCTGCCCCTACTGCTCATCCCTCCTGTCTCACTGTAAGCTGAAATTCTTGTCTGTAGTGTCAAGAGAGTCCAATGCCATGTCACTGCCTGTATGGTAGGATGGTTTTTCTTTCTTTGCTTGCTTGCAGTGCCCCCAGACTTGCCCGGTGTGCTCTTGTGTAATATTGCTACTAGCGGGCCGTGACCCTTTAGCGTGTAGTACCTGGCTGTGCTGCATTGTGCCTTCCTTGAAATCCCCACTGAAGCCAGTGGATTTCTTACATGGCCGTAGTGTCCGTTGCCTGCTGATGCCAAACCAGATGCAGTAAAACCCAGCAGAGATTCCCACTCGCTTCTTGCAAAGTACCTGCCTGTGACTACTTTTTTTTCCTCTCTTATGTTCAAGCATTTTCTAACTGGAAACCTGGAAAGTGTACAAAATCTGCATAAATTCCCATAGTAGTGCTGAGGATTTTAGCCATTTTGAACTTTATTTTTTTAAATAAGCTGAAAGACAAAGAACACAATTTTACGCATTTTCTTTCTCTTACGTAGCCTGGAATCATACACACTTTTTTTTTT
>VXAD01001938.1:222227-240834 GCA_013399195.1 Dicrurus megarhynchus | reverse complement strand
TTTTTTTTTTTTTAATAATTAAGGGTTTGGTCAAGTGGATTTTGTAAAATGTATTTGTCTGTATAAAGAGAAAATGAAATTATAGTTATTGTTAATGTACTGACATTAGTTACAGGTTAGTTTTAATTCTTAAATAATTTGCTTAGCAAATGCTATAAAATGGATGTTTCAGTTTAATGTTTAAAAAAGGTACAGATTTTTACAAGGACATAATATAAATTATTGTTCTGTAGAAAATACCCTGTTAAATATTGTATACGTCCTTCCCTCTGTACACTTTGTAAAAAAGACAAAAGAAAAAAACAAAATACATAGAACCATATAGGGATGTGTGACATTATTGTAATTGTGTACTTGATAATAACGTGAAAAAATAAAATTCAAAATATTTTCCTTTTAATGAACGTTTAGTCTATTTGATGGCAGTTCTGAGATGAAGCCTTGTTCTGAGGGACACGGTCATCTGCACTTTAACTTCCCTTCTGCTCCCTGCTCTGCGGCTCATTTTGTGTTGTACTGGGGCGGGGTAGTTCAGCCCCTGCTGTGGCTGAAACGTTCCTTTACTTGGAAGTCTGCAAAAGTGAAAGGGATGGCAGGTCTTCAAAATCCATTTTAATGCCTGGTTTTATATTAAAGCATTCACGTCTGATAAACTTCTGATAATGCCTTTGTGTTTTTCAGCAAGGTGGTTACCTGCTAAGTGCTACTACACTGTCCCAAAACGCCCCACCGGACCTTGGAACTAATGAGGGGCACTGCTGCTGTTGGGACTGATTAAATGTTTCCTGGTGCCTATTTTGCCCCGTGAGGCCCAGCAGGAGCCCTGCTCCCTCCCTTCCTGCTGGGATGGGTGAGCACGGTGCAGCTCAGGCAGGGAGGATGCCTGAGCTGGGCCTCTGCCCGTCCTCACCGCCCTGCCCAGCTTCTCCCCCCGCGGCTCCCTGTGCAGGGCAGGCAGTGGCTGGCTGGGGATTGTGGCTGTTTTCCCCACTGCTCTCCGAATGCCTCAGCCCACTTAAATTCATCTGGGCTGGTGGGAGCTCCTTTGGCAATGGTCTGTCTGGCACAGCGCGCGTCACCCAGCGCCAGCCCACTGGTCCCACGATGGCAGAGGTGCTGCTGGGTGTCACTGCCCTCTATCTGCACCTGCCTTCCAAGGAGGAGGTGCCATGTCTGCTGGCCCAGATACCTTCAGGACATTTACACCAGTTCGTTCACTCTCCCTGGTACCTTTAGGAAATGCTGACTTATTCCTCATCTCAGTCCAGCCCCACTGACATTGGGCAACTCTTCACAGTAAGAATCTGTCACACTGCATAGCCAGCAATCTGCCTTTGATTTGGTTTGGGTTTTTGTTTTCTCCATCTACCTCATGTTCCTCAACCACTCATCATGAAACTGTACATTGAGTACCAGAGACATAGAGGGCACTGCAGAAGAAATGCACCCAATTCTAGCTGCTGTGAGGAAGGGCCAGGAGCAGTTACCAGCTCTAGGCTCCTACAGACTAGCAAATCCCCCCTCCTCTAGGATCTCCCCTTCTTCCTCTTGGATTTCCTTAGCTGTGGAAGTCTCACTGCTCTGCTGAAGGATCCTCCACCTGCCCAGGTGCCTGCAGCCCACATGGGTGATCTCCCCCTTGCTGGGACACAGTAGCAAAGGCACCCAGAGCCTGGATGCCAACCTGAGAGTTCTTTGACAGCCTTACTTGCAAGCCAAAAGGCTGTGTCACTAATTAGGAAAATAAGCAGCTGGATAACAGCTCACTGCAGTTCCCTGGCTTGTTAAGGTAGTAATTTAAATTAAATAATATATCATTAATAGGAAATACAATTAGTACATTAACAATTATGACAAGTAGAGAACTGACCAGGGAGGGGCTGACCGGAACCAATACAGAAATGAGTAGAGGGGTCAGGGGTGAAGAAGAGGTTGTTGATACACACAAAAACCTTTCATTCAGTTTTTGGGAAGTTTGAAGAGGGGGTTGGTTGATTAGGCTTCCTTGCAGTGCTGATGCAGAAAGGCAAGTGTTTTGATAGTTTATTCTTTTATAAAAGTAGCGTAAGTATCAAATAAGGCTGAGGATGTTCTTTTCCAGACCTGTGGCAATCAAGAATGCCGTTAATTTCTACAGGTGGAGAGCATTTAAAAACTACACGCACAGGTGGTTCAGAGGCCATGTACCACACAGGCTTTTGTAATATTTACTGGAAATCCACAAATCTGGAAAAAATGTTACTGTTTTATTGAAGGCAAAAGTTTGAGAGTCATCTGAGCACAAGCCCAGGCAAAATCGGGATAAAGAATTATGGCTGTTAGGACCAAGTAAAGAAGGGAACATGAAAAGAGTTGAACACAGCAAACACATCCTATACTGTTTGAACAAACTCCTCCAGAGCTGTGGTAGTGCAGGGTCATGTGCTGGGCTGTCCCTGGTGTGACAGCACAACTCTGCAGAGCCAAGCCACCACTGCTCACCCCTGCTCTGCCTCTTGCCTTGTTTTCTGCTTTGGTTTAACCAGTGTTGGAGCTTCACTTTAGCCAGCTCCACCGTGGAGCCAAGGGTGGGGTGTCAACAGCTTCAGACAGGTAATTCCCTTTGTGGTGCTTGTCTCTCCTCACCTCCTGGCTGGGGGATGTCTGTCAGACC
The DNA here is from genome assembly GCA_013399195.1 of Dicrurus megarhynchus. Taxonomy (NCBI): domain Eukaryota; kingdom Metazoa; phylum Chordata; class Aves; order Passeriformes; family Dicruridae; genus Dicrurus; species Dicrurus megarhynchus. The sequence continues at coordinate 238,181 of VXAD01001938.1, read as the reverse complement.
CACTGCCCTGAGAGGCCAATGCCCCTGTGCTGGTCAGGGGCTAAGGAGCCTGAGTGAGTCTATTTTGAGGAACCAAGTGCTTGAGATCAGGTTTTTGATTGAAAAACTTGTGCTCCATAATCAAAGCCCAAAACAGGTCACCAGAAAGCACCAGCCCCGACGAGAGCGTTTTCAACAAGGACCACAGAGGTGTTCCTGCAGAAAGCCACATTTTGAGACTTTTAAGCTAAAGTCTAGCAGGTTGGCTAGAAGCTCAAAGGACAACCTATGAGCACAGTGTCAGACAGGGTCCAAAAGTTCTGCCTTGTCCTATTTAGATTTCTTGGTCTTAGTTCAGTTGCTCACATCCAGGCACAAAAGCCACCTGTGATTTATTGTCTTGGGATTGCCAGGAGCTGCACGGGGCCTGAGGGGAATCTGTGCATGATGGTGTGTCCAGAAACAAGTACAGAAGAAAAGAAACTTCATGACATACAAAAGAGGGACACAACACAGGCTTGATTTTTCTCTTGCACTGGCATGAGATTTTTTTGTTAAGTCTGATACTGTAAAGTTAGCTCTAAGAAAACTGGGACATATTTTGTTTGACACAGCCCAGGAAAACAAAGAATACCAGGATTGTATCCATTTGAAAGGATGAATCATAATTAACAAGCACTCACAGGTACAGAAGCTGGGATGTTACAGCCAGTCAAATGATTGGCAGAGGCAGAGAATGCTAAGAATAAAGAAGTGCTTGAAACCAGGAAAATTAATATATATTTGATATATTTACTCTATTTTTAAATGTAATTATGGTATCATTAATACCATTTTGCCTATCTATCATGGCCCCACTAAGACAGAACTTTAGTTTCCTTACTTCTTAGTCTTTCAATGCAGCAGTTTTGCTGAAAAGTTTCAGGCATGTCTGGCACGGAGCAATGTGAATTCTCTGTGGGTAGTCAGAGCAACACTTGTTCAGACTCACTGAGCTCCTTTGCAGCAGTACCCAAAGCTGTCACTGCACTGGACAGTTGACCAGTATCACAATAAACCTAACATGGATGCAGGAAAAAACACCCCACAGCCCAATATTGCCATGCAAAAGATCTTCCTGTAGTACAACAAACAGCTTGCAAAAAGACCCCAGCAAGCCAGGGTGGCAATACCATCTCATGGTCACTGCAGAGCAAGGGGAGCCCTGACCCTCCTCTTTTTAGAGCAGCTCGGGGCTCAGGGCTGTCACCACAAATTCAGATGCTTCACAAGTGCAGGCATAGAGCCTGGGAAGGATCAGAAGAAGCTGACTGCTGCAGAAAGACAAGTAGCCTGTGCTGCAAGTGTCCTGTGCCAGGATTTCTGTGCAAGCCTGAAGAGAATCCCAGCAGGAGGGCAGGACTGGTTCCTGCATGAGGCCAAGGGGATGATGGAGCCATGCCACTGAGGCCAGGTAGCTCTTACCTGCAAATGCAGACCAAAACCTTCCCCACAACTTGGGTATTAAGTGTCTGCTCTGGCAAGGCTGGCAAGCAGGATCCTGGTTTGGCTGCTTTCCCGGGAGTCCCAGCTTGTGCTGGGTCGTGAGGCCTCCTGACAACTACACACAGGGAGGGAACCAACCCCCTCTCCTCCTCTGGCTCTGGCTGGAGGGAAGGAGGGATGGCTGCTGGGCTGGCAAGAGTGGTTGAGCAGCAACTCCTTTTCTTACTAGATACTCCTTTTCTTCATTAGGAGCTTTTGAAATGAGCTGAAGACAATGAAATGAAACCCAAGTACTTGCAGAAGGTCAGTTACAGAAAGGACTGGATAAAAAGAGATTTCCTTCTTGCGTCAGGGAAACAAGGAGGCTGGGAAGGGTGCACCAGCAGTTAAGCACCAGCTACATTGCATTTCCCAATGCAGAAGACCCACTAAAGCAAAGAGGAAGCCCTGTACTTGCAGGGCCATCCCTGGCTTCTCAGGGAGGGGAAGAACTTGATTTACCATCTGCGTTCAAATAAATACAAGTGGGAGAAGTGATGTCCCGCAGAACACACATCCATCTGTGAAATACACCAGTGCTTGAAAGACGAAAAAATCTGGCAAGTGATGTCTCTTCAGTATGACACAGCTCTTACTTAAAAGAAAACTAAATTAACGTGATCTTGATTCTGAAACTTGAAAGTGATTCCAGATTACAAGCAGCCTCTTAGAGTTGAGCTCCAAGTACCTAAAAATAACATTTTTCCCCCTTCCTATTTAATTATTTATAATTTTTGGAACAGCATCCAAGGAGCTGTAATGCAAATGGCAGGTAACATGCAACTAGTCCTGACAGCTCTGCCTATAGTAATCAGGAGGCTGGATAGCTAGAAGAGCACCTCTAAAGGAAGGGATGAATGCTGAGGGCACCATGTCCATCCTTTAGTCACCCTGGTGGCTTTTGTAAGCGTTGGATGCCCAGGGTCCCTCCTGGGGTGCAAGATCACCCCTGCAGTGCTGGGGGATACCATCTCAACCACTGAGCCCTGTGCCAGCACATCCTGCTGCTTCCCTGCAGGTGGGTTTTTCTTCCCCATCACATGAGGGAGTAAATTCTTGTATCCAAAGCCTCATCAGACCTGCCAGTGCTTAGCTTATTAGTACTAAGAGGCTTGTGAGTCTTAAATCAGTGATCCTATTAGCAGGACCAATATTAGGAATCTGTAGGAGTCCAGTTCCCTCTTGGGGCTGCCCAAGTTTAAGGGGCAGAAATCACAGGGTTTCGTTTTGGTTTTTGGTTGGCCTGGCCAAGATCAAGGTAAGTTCTGCTGACCAACCAAATGATGGCCGGTTCAGGAGTGCACAGCTTTTCCTCCTCTGTCACCACAGAGGAGGCTCCATCAGCGTGTGATGTTCAGGGCTGCAGAGGGTGGGTTTGAGCACCAAACCGACACTTTGAGAGCTTTGGGGAGAGGTGGTGAGGGATATATCCAAACGAGAGAAAGACTGTGCAGCTTTCCCAGCTGATGTGTGCTTAGGAAGCTTGTAGTGCTCCTGACCTGCGGTGCTCCTCTTTGGAGCCAGCAAGAGGCACAGGGGGCGAAAGGAGAGAATGGCTCCGGTGGAGCTGGAAAGCCGGCCTGCTGCAGCTCTCCCAAGGTCACCGTCCCAGCCCCTCCGCGGCAGCACCGAGCTGCTCCACAGCTAAAGCCTCCACAGCTAAAGCCTCCTCTCGCACTGCCGCCGGAGCCCTGCGGCTCTGCCCTCGCTCGCTGCCCGGCCGGAGGGCGGCGGGCCCGGGCCGCGGTCGGCAGGTGGCGGTGCCGGGTAAGGCCGGGGGCCGCCCTGCGCCGGGCCTGAGGGCAGGGAGCGGCTCCGCCGAGCCCCGGGCGGGCGGGACGGCGCCGCAAGGGGCCCTGCCCAACCCGCTGTGCCCCGGAGCCCCGCGGACCCTGTCAGCAAAGCTGCTGCCCAGGGGCACCAGAGCCTCGGCCATCCTGGAGGGCGGGAGGCACCCGGGAGGGACCCCCCCAGAGGGAGCCCCGCGGGCGGTGGGAGCGCCCGCCCCTCCCGGCATCAGCTGCCTCAGCCCGGGACCGAGGTAAACAGGGGGAGCTGTCCACAAACCTCTCGCTCAGACTCAGTGTCACTGGTGTCCTGCCAAAGCCCCGGAGCCGCACAAAGGCCAAAAATGCCCACCCTGTGGGCGATGGCAGTGGGCGAGGAGACCAGGACACCATCCATGGGAATGCAAGTTCAAACCCGAGCCGCCGATTCCTCCGCGAGGGATGGGCAAAGCGAGGATGGGATTATACATCGTCTCCCTCACATAGGCAAATTCGTTCACCACAGCTACTGTTGTTACAGCGAATACCAAAGGAATTAATGATTCATCACTTAATTTCCTCTTCCCCTCCTCCCTCCACCTTTATTTTGCTTTAATAAACTGGTCTGGAGCCAGCTGCAGCATCAGGTTAATAATGACTTTAAGCACCATTTACGCTGCTATGGCGGCAATTTAAATTGTCACTTTCTATTAAAAGGTCTAACTCCAAATGGGTTTAGCTGAAAGCATTGGCACTGACAGTGCAATTAAATAACGAAACTCTTTTCTTGGGATGTCAGTGCAAACACATTTTAAATAGGGGGTCAGAAGCACCTAGCTAATTTAAACTACAGTATAGCTTTCTAGTGAAAAACAATACCCGATGCAGGGAATTTTTTCCATGCTGTGTGACAGTTTTCATTGTGATTGTAAGAGACTTAAAGAAGTGATGTGCCAAAGGAGTCCAGCAGCCTTTGAAAACCTCTTGTCTTCACAATAAACTTGGGCAGTGCTGCATGAGCAAAAGCCATCATTTCTCAGCAGATACACATGAAAAGATATTCATCCTAAAGGACTATAATTTACAATCTTGATTTCCTCCAGAGAGTTTGTAAGAACAAATCACTTTACTGGGCATCCATCTGATCCTTTGTCTCTAGCTTTACTGCTTATCTTTCAGAAACATACTAAGGATGGTGCACCTTGCATGTCTCATATTCTTTTTATCTATGGCTCCAGAGTAATTTATAAACCATATTGTTCTGTGGGAAAATACACTCCTGTGTATAGGATTTTTACAGCTCACCTGTAAAAATCACATCCAGGTCCTCAGCTGGCTGCAAAACAAAAGCACTTTATTTGCAAGCTCTGTGTAGCAGCTGCAGTGCCAGTGCCAGGCTGTCCAGCCAACTCCTCCTTCGCTCCTGCTCTGCCTCAGCTCTGCTGCCTCTCTGGGTCTGGCCTTTTCCTCCTGCAATGAGCATAGGCTGGTCCTCCTTTACCAACACCTCCTGATCTTCAACTCTACCTCACATGCTAAGCTCCTTATTCTTTTGGTATGAAATAAAAATCCTTTTGCTGCAAGAGGGAGACTGTGCTACTATTTCACATGTAGAAGGTGTTTAACATCCCAGTCGAATTACCTAGCATGATTGTTATAAATCACAGCATCACAAAAACATGCTTGCTCAGCTTGTGTTGACTTTCCTCATTCCTACAGAAGAGGCAGCCTGAAAGCACGGCCCTTTGCTAGACATCAGACAGAATACCACAACTGCAATCCTCAGGGTCTGTGCCTTAAACAGAAAGTTAAAAAATACCTGAGCAGCTTTAAAGGTTTGTGTTTTAATTTTAACGGCTTTAAAGGTTCTCCAGTACATGACAGTGTCCCTTATGTTATGACTATCATGGTTTTTCTGAAGTGCATTACATGCGTTGGGAATAAATGAGTTATCACATTTAAGCTCCCCCTGTCCAATTCTCAGTTGCCACAGTTATTGCTCTGAAGGACACAGAGACACATCTTGAGGTAAGTATTGGCAGGATGGCTATGGATATGATATTTACGTCTACACAACTACATTTCTAGCTACAGAGAACTCCACCTTTTACCACTTCACTGAAAAGAAAAAATGCAGTGGCAGATTGATTTATGGCTGGCCCTTACAAAAATAATATGCAAGAGAATAGGATCAAAAGTCAATTTCTTTACAAAATTACGGATGTTATTCTGTTTTGTTTTTTTTTAAGAAAAAGAGAACAAGAATAAAAATGTACTGGTATTCTGAGGAATGAAAGAAAGGAATGAAGAAAGTTGTAGAAGTGAATCAAGAGTACATGCTGTTAGAACTTTTTACTTAATAATTTTGTCATCATAAATGCCACATATTTGATAAAATGAAAACTTTTCATGAGAACAACCCTGTTTTCCAGTTTCAGTGGAGCTCACATTCTGTGCAATGCCTGAACCCTGCCTCTCTCTAACATTTGTCTTCTGTTTTTTCTGTCTTCAACCTTGCTGGACACACCTGGAGCAACCTGCTCTCACTGCCCTTGCCCTGAGTAGGGGAACAGAAGAGGTGCTGTCTGAGGGTGCTGTCTGTCCTCAAAAGTCCTCAGCCAGTCTGTAATTCCATGAAATCCAGCATGAAACGAGGTGTTTCTCCAAGACAACATCACTTGCTGCTTCCTGGGTGTCCTGCACATGGGTGATGGGGCTGGGTAGAGAACTGGCAGCGGCACATGAAAGCAGTGAGTTTCCTGGGCACAGGCTTAGTTTTAATCTCCTCAAGTGGTTACTGATTCTGTTTTCTCAGGGGAATACTCAGCTCCACATGGTTTTATTCAGGGCAATAGATTTCCAGTGGGATAGAAACAGCTTCCACAAAGGCTGCCAGTGGCAGTGGGAACTGCAGGACACAGCAAGTGAAGGCAGAGCAGATACCCCTTCTTCCAAAACTGCAAGGACCAGGAGTACATGTGTGCATTTGGGAACCATGCTGAGTAGGTAACAATGCTGTGCTCTGTGTCTGTTTTAAAACATGAGGCATTATACCTGACTTTTAAAAAGGAAACAGGTTTGTCAAGTGTTGCAAAAATAGCCAAGAATTATTAAAAATATGCTTATGGTTTGAATACATTTTCTCCAGTATTCTAGTTTATTGGACTAAGCTGATAAAAGCCTAGTTCAGGCAACTGTGAGATTTAAATACAAACATACTTCTATATATGTGTGTGTGTATATATATGTATGTATGTATATATACCCCTTTTACTGTATTCTTTTAATTTTTTTGGTGATGTGAAGGGTTTTTATCTTTAGGATATAGATCACATTTTCAATATTTTTTGGATAAAAACATATTTTAAAATTGGACTTTTATTTTGAGTGAAAGCCAAGATATTTGCAGAAAATAAGGCTTCAAGAAAAATTTGATTTATTAAAATAATTAATACTTAAATACCAAGTATTGTGAGGCTTCTGGTTTTTCTGCAGAGATAACAGTGTGGCTTTTTGCAAGCCTTTCACTGAATTAGTTTTACTGTCATGAATGTTTTCAGTCATAGTAAACTCCAAGCAATTGTTGTCTAATATTTATACAAATTACTTTCTGGACATGCAAATGTTTGCACTGCAGAAAATTGGCCCCTAAGTATTAGCTGTCATTCAGACAAGGCAATAATTTTCTGTCATGAGACTCAAACACCTCCCCCGTACCCCCAAATACACAGCTCAACATTTGGGTGGAACTTATTCAAATTCTTGCTTCCACTTACAAAGTGAGAATGAATTGGTGGGGAGTAAATAGCAGAGAAACTGTAAACTGACTGGGCAGAATTGAGAGAGAGAGAGGGAAAAGAAACAAAGGGCATCAGAGAAATTTTTCTCTGAAAATTATTATGTGGGAACGACAGTTCAGAACCAGGACAGATACCATATTATTCAGCTGTCAGCAAGGGCTGAAGGATGCTGAGGGAGCTGTGATAGCTGCTGTATGAAGGTGCTAGTCAACTTGTCAGATGCTAGAAAAGAGGAAATTGGTGGCAAGAGGAGATAATAGAAGAGGCAAGTGGAGATAAATCAGAGAGATGTTAGACTAAGGGAGAGATAACAGATGCTGCCATGGGAACTGCCAAGCAAGAGTAGAAAAGCTGGCTTGGGTCTCAGATAGACCACACACCCTGCAGCTTACACATTAACATGAACAATGCATCTTGTAAAAAATATATATTCTAAGAAAATAACAAAATGATGAGGGGACGAGAGAAATAGGCTATCAGGAATGCAAGAAGTATCTGGAAATATTTAATGAATTTGTCAAGACAAGAGAAAGATGTGTTGAAAAGTCTCTCTGTGGTCTAGCTCATAGTATGTTGAAATTGCTTCTGTCTTTTCAGCGTAGTTGCAGTTAAAAAGCTGCCTAAGGTTACCGTGTGAGCCATATCACTGACACACCACTGCCTCTGATGGGTCTTACATCTGAAAGCTTTCCTGTTTTTTCCCAGTTTCCTCAAGCCAATAAAATTATCTCTTCCTACAACTTTGCCTCACTAGCATACAAAACATCTGTTTTTCTTTCTCTTTCCTATTTTTCTTAACAATCTCTTTATAATGATCTTTGTCCCCTCAGGAACTCTGGAATATATCTATTGCATGTCCTGAAATGATGAAATGTAAGAGGAATAAGTAACAGCTGTTTTGAAAATGGTTCAAGAAATAAGGAGAAAGTGCCCTGCAGTGTGGTTCCTAGTGGCTCTAAATCATCTCCTTCCTTCCTGAAACAGCTGCTGATGAAATTCACCTTGATCCAGCCTGTGCATTTGCACTGGGAGAGTAGTGTCCTGAGACAGGCATGGAAAGAGGCTTTGCTGGTACTCAGACAGGGTGGGCATCTGGGATGGGCTGCTGCAGCTGTCCTCACTCCTGCAAAAATGCCATGGAAATCAGCTTGCTGGCTTCAGAGTAACCTGTAGAGACGGGGTTGGTCTCCTACTAAATGTCAGCTGCCGGCTGTGGGTGAGAGCCCAAAGCAAGTCCTGCAGGCTCAAGGTCCCAGTCCTCACTAGAAGCATCCCATGGATCTCTCCTTCCTCAGCCCCAGCCTTCCTTACAGAGGGAGCAGAAGTGGGATGTGCAAGGTGTACCCAAGCCAAAGGTGAGTCACCTCAATGTGTTTTTGTTGCCCCAGTCTTCCACCAGGTCAGTGTGGACCTTCTGGAAATGCCAGGGTGCCAAAAATCTGACATCTGGTGCTGGAATTTCTATTTCAGCTTGAAAGACACAATTAGGAGCTTCTGAGCTGTCTACTGAAAGATGCTGCTTTTGCTTCCTTATGGGAAGACAGGCTCTGAGTTTACCTAATGAAACGGGCATGGAGCCTTTGCCAAAGAAACCCCACCTGAGTTATGCCAGGTATGGTGTCCTGAAAGTCCTGCTCTGCAGACTTCTGCAAATGGGAGCCCCAATCCACAGCCACTCTCCTGTGTCTCCATTCAGGATGACTGTGGTGTGTGCCTACGGGTTTACTCCAGATGGAAGAGGATGACAAATTAACACTTTGAAGTAAGTAGAATGAATGTGTGCCAGGACTAGAAGGAAACTGCACTCAGATAAAATCAAGATATGTACATACTAGATGACAATACTCATTAGAACCCTATTCCACTTCAAATTGCTTTTCATCTCTGGCAGGTCTTTTGCAAATTTGCTTAATTTGTAATCTTCCATATCAATGGATCATGAGAATTAACGCTGTCAGGAGAATGTCAGTGCTGCTTAGGCAGAGTTGCATTAGGAGAAGGTGGCATTTTTGCAGCATATTTGCTTGAAGCATAAGAAATGAAGCATGGCTATCAGATTCCATTCAAATGTTTGAGGAGCCAGAAGTGCAAAGAAAAGGAAACTTCTAAATATAAATGTATGTTCACTACATGATGCTCTTTGTTTATTTTTTAAGGCTGATGTGAACTTATTCTTAAAATTATTTGGTGATGACTTTTTATATTACTCCAGACTCCACTTTGCTCTTTGGAATGTCATAAATTTCTAGCTGTACCCCCTGACAGCTGCTAAGATGATGTGACAGCTGCTGATAGGATGTGATTATTTATAGTAATTTATGGCTCATTATGCTCAAGGAGTAAGCTGACCTGAACTGGTCTTTTGGCTAATACAAACGCCAGATAATAGAGCTATCCAGACCCTCTCTGCAAACGAGGCCTTTAACCTTATACTTTGAAATAAATCATAACAGTTCTGCCCAGAAAGGACAAACATTTGAATTTGGTTCCTATTTTTTAAAGTATTATTGAAAAATGATTCAATTCCAAATAGGATAAGCATCAGAAGAATTCACTTGTCTATTTGTGTGATGATTGAGAAACACATTAATGTTTCTTGTCCTCCTGCATCCATCTCTGGAGGGACCCTTTCCTGCAGGCAAGTGCACTTCTGCCATTGCACAGATGAAAAAGCTCAAACTCAGGCTGCTTGACTTCTAAAATAGTTCTTGCCAAAACTAACAGATACCACAGTTATAATCTCCTTCACTGCATTCACAAGACCCCTATTTCTGTCCAAATGAAGATACAATGGAAACAAAACATTTTAAGAGAATAGTATCATAAACCCCCAGAGTGATACAGGTTATTCATATCAAGGCAATATCAGCACAATGTGAGTATTTAGCTGTTTTATACTGGAAATCACAAGAAATGGCCATTCCCACTGAAGAAAGCAACCTAATTGCTTTCTTCAATGCCTTGTTTCCCTCTGGCAGCCTGAGCTGCCCCTGCCTGTCTCTTTGAGCTAGGGAAGAGTCAGTGGAACCCTGGGGTTGACAGTGCAGGTACACCAAACACACCAATTCCAGAAGGGAAAAGCCCTCATAGGTCTCCACAGGTTGTCAGAGGTTGCAGAAACATCTAGGGGTGCACAGAAAAAGGCTACAGGGTGTTTTGCAAGTTAGTGTTTCAGGGTTTTTTTTCCTTTTCTGCAGAAGCACAAACAATTTAGCAAGGTTTGGAAGTCCTCGAGCAGGGGCACCCCCAGCCTCCAGACAAGAGCTGCCCCTGGGTTTGCAGTTTTGTGTCTGGGGCACATTTCCTTAACACACACAGAACCAGAGGCACAGGTACCATTTGCACAAAGAAAGAGAGATGCACTAGAGACAGCCATGCAGCCTTTCTCTTGCTAACAAGTTTCATAATTTTCTGGTTTACTGTGACCTGTATATTATTTCACAACATCCCAGACCATGCAGCTATCCCTGCACACTTTAGGTGTTTGTCTGAAGCCCAGCTTCCAGTTTTCATCTGCAGACAGTGCATCTTTGAGCTATTACAAATGTGTGCCTAATGTTTATTTGAAGCATGAGTTTGTGTTTTCTCTCCAGCCAAACTCTGCTCTAGATGCTCTTGCTTCTCTACCAAACCTATTCACCTTTCCATTTGGTTCTATTTGTGTGTGAACTACAGGACAAAAATTCGAAATTGAATGCGGATGTTTGTGCTCCTTTCACCTTTACAGTTCACTACGGACTCAGTGCCTGTGGCTTTTCAGTGTTTTCTAAACCATGAATTTCCCATGCATGTAGCAAGAGCTATAGCATTGAGGTAGCTTTCAAACAGCAACAAACTGAAAACATCCTTTTTCCTGACTGTAACTTTCAAAATAAAATTTCTATTAATTACTTAGAGGGAAAAAAACCCAAAACAAACCCAAACCAAAAAAAGTAGTAGCTTCAGTTTTTCACAAGCTGCGTTTACATAAAGGTAAAAAGTACAGTTTCAGGCTGTAGCATTGATTTTGTAGGTAGTGCAGGATTTCACCCGCGCCCAGGCTGCAGACACAGGCAGTCTCACTGCCATGGTGACTAAAGCCCACGCTGACAGTATTTTGCATTCATGTATGTGTGCTCTTTTCTCCTTGCTTGCTGGTGGGTGCTCTGCTTGCTCCACAAAAGAGTATACCCCTAGTTTTGGAGCATGTTGTGTTTGGGTTTTAAATTATGTTACTATATTTTAATTATATTATTATATTACAGTTCTGCCGTTGTGTGTGCATGTTCTGGTTTTGTGTTTGGGGTTTTTTTCTCTTCCCAGTAATAGCAATACAAAGGGAGCAGAAAACATTTCTGTCGTGTTATGACCTGTTGGAAGAAATGCATGATGTGTCCTGCCCAGCACCTGACTGTTGTGAAAAAAGCAATCTGAGTCATTAAGGGCAGAGTGCCTGAGATGCCCCAGTCAGATTAACATCAGTAACTTCTGGAGACCCCTGCTCTCCCCTCCAGGAACCTGCTGTAAAACGACCTCAAGCATGGTTTTGGCTCTGCAATCCCTATTCCATAAAGAGGTCCTTAGCTTTTCTTAAAGTGTCCTGAATTAAGCTGAAAAGCAGAAACTTCCATAAAAAAAAAAAACAACCAAAAACCAACCAACCAAAAAAAACCCAACCAAAACACCCCAACCCAATGAATTTGTGTGTAATTTCATCACTCTGAAGCATTGTGTTTTTATTTACATTACTTCTTATTTAACGATTTTCAAAATGTTTCATATTTCAAAATTTGCTTTGAACAGCAGATGCAAAACAATTCCTGTAGGAAATGTTAAGCTGAAATGTTTTTACATAAACCAAAGTTACAAAATAGCTTCCTGACAATAAATCTTTTAAAAATCACCCCTCTTATCAGAAGCCTTCCTTCAGATGAACTGGGATTTTTGACACAAAACCTCAAAATTCTTGACAGCCCTCCTGTAGGAGCTGGGGGTTATAAATCAAGACTGGAAAGGAAAAGTCTACAGAAATTCCCCCTAGAGACAGAACTTCTTAATCCTTATCTATTCCTTTTGATGCTCAAGATCCGTGAGGTTTGTCTTTGCCCATCAGTGCCCTTGGACACATACAAGATGCTGTCAGAGTGGCATTTACTTGGTCCTTAAGGCATATTTGTCTTACTGCTCATCAACACGCCTTTGGGGAAAAACTTCTTCCATTGCTGAAAAGCTCTGCAATCAAATATGTGTACTTTATCAGAGCAATGGCAGGGAAAATGCACTCCCTGCCTCTACTCTCCCTCAGGATGCTGATTGTTGGCTACCCCCCCTTACCACCAGTTTGGGGTCCTCATTTTATAAGGTTCTTTCAGCTCTTTGTTCTACTATGAAGTATTGTGAATTTCCTTTCTGTTGTTCTACTGACACACGCAATTGCTCCTAAGTTACTTAAAAAGGGTAAGATAGGGCAAATAATTACTTGTAACTGGAGGAAAGTGTAACAATACATTAAAAAATTAATAGTTTGATTCTGTCTCTGTATTTCTCCCCTTCACTGACTGCCAGAAACTGATCTGCTACTTTGGAAGTAAGATAAAATCAAACCTGTTAGCTTCAGATTTAATGAAAGCCTCCCTCTTTTCTCTTTTATTGCTTCTCTACTGATAAGAGTCTTTGTCTAAGCTTTTCTTTTAAGAGCACAAAAGCTTCTGGCACACCTGATATTCTTTTTAACATAGAAATTTGTGCACCTGAATAAGCACTAAAATTACCATTCAGTTTTTTTATCTTAATTTATTTCATTGTAGTGACTGTATTTATTTGTTTTTATAGTTGCTGCCATGATGCAGATAACAAGCAAATCCCCTTATTAATTTCTTTTACAGTGACATAGATGTTCCTTTTCTTACATTAATGAGCCACCTTTCCTGAAAAGGGTAGTGTATTGCTGGTGGTTGGTGAAAAATCAACAGATGGATAGTGGAAAAGGCTGACTTGCATGTAGGTCCAACTGTATATTATGCTATTGCTGAAAAACAGGATTCAATTTAATTATTAAACAAGTATATTCCTTTGAAATCTGAACAATTTTAACTGACTTTTCTTATCTGGTTCTTATCTGGGTACCCAAACCTGTGAGGAATGTGATGTGCAGTCCCCAGTAGCACTGAAAATCGATGACTTATTTTTCTAACACAAATCTGTCCTGTTAGCTTGAACTCTGCTGAACATAATTTCTTTCCCCAGGACAAAACTCAAAAAGTTGATTTTCCTTCCCTGTAATTTCACCCAATTCCTCTGAATTTTCATCTAGTGCTTCATGCTTAACTAAAGCACTGCTTTGTTTTTGCAGAGCACACAGAGGGAATCTAAATTTCTTCTAAAGGGAATTGGCGATAGCACTCTTCCTGAGAGGGAATGAATTAAGTCTAGGTTTTGGCATTATTTTAAATCATCATTTAGTATTATTTTTCCACTCATCTTTCATTTTTTCTTTCCTTTCTGTGAATGTTCCTTTTCCTTGTATTTATTTCTCTTTGCATTCTGTCCATCACAGGGAAAAATGAATGAAAAACCAGTTGCTTGCATTTGTATTGAAGTTTTAACCCAAGTTTAAAGATGCCTTAACACAAGTTTTTGCTGACATTATGAGTTTCTTGCATCAGTATAGATCACATCCTTTCATATAAGCATAGTTGCAGGTACTTTTATAGAGCTCCCTGTGTTCACACTGTAGCAGAGGTACTGTTGAAGCTCTACCTCCTTTTCCATGAAACTGGTGTACAAATGCAGCATTTCAAATACAGCAACAGCACTTAAAAGGATAATTACATCTCCCATTAAGATCTTTCTGGCATGATTCAGTTTACCATTGTAGCAGTTAGCCTCCAAATTGTCTTAGGCAAATGCAGTGGGAGGAGGTTAAACAGTTCAAATAATTTGTCTCTGTCAAATTGGCTGATTTATCTGTGTGATTGGAGGTCCATGACCAGAACTGTCAGCAGAAGACAATCAGGTAGGTGTAGTAACCTTTCCTTCTGTCACCTCTGGAGCATGTTCATCTACAACTCAAATCCTTTGCTTTTACAACTGAACCTGAAATGCCTACCTTGTTTTTTAACCTTACTTAGCAAATGCAGCTGCTCCGCATACTGGTTTCTGTCCCTGGAGCTCAAAGTTGGTGGGGCCCTTTCAGAATCAGCTGGAACCTTCTCCAGGTAATGTACATTTTCACTGACTAAAGCAATGTAAAGGTCTTGAAGTTTGTGTACCCTGCCAGGAGGTGGGTTAACCTTGCCCCAGAACTGTTTGCAGTGTTAGGTTTGTGGTTGGACTCAGTCATCTTAAAGGTCTGTCCCAAACTGAATGATTCTCTGAAAGGGACTGCATTTCCCATCTTTCCCATCTGCACTGATGGTGCTGATGTCTGCTGGACTTCCTACAATCAAAATGCAATAGTCTATCCTATGTATCCTGTGCAATGGAGCTTTGAGTTTGTCCCGTGAGATAACCTGCAGGATCTCCTCTGTTCAGTTTCTGAGCCAGGGCTGACATCAGGTTTCCTGTCTACAGGCTTGGCCCACCAACATGGGGTAGAGGGGCTGTGTCACCTTGTGAAAGCAGAATTCCTCCTTCAGGGAGACACCACAGATGGCATCAGCTCCTCTGGACCACACGCCGTGGGGCAGTGATCACAACAGGCATCCTGTTCCACAGAGCTAAGAGGCCCCAGTAATCCCTGCAGTGAGGCAGGTGAAAATGAAAGTCAGCATAAAAATGGAAGAAAGATAAGCATCTGCAGGGCTCTTCAAAGACGAACACAAGTAGAAGCAAAGGGGCAAAACAGAAGCAAAGGTTTCTTGAGAAGAAACAAATCTGAGTTGTGCAGTGTCTGGAACGGGGCTGAACCACTGTCGTGGTTTGACACTGGCCCAGCGCCAGGCACCCACGAGAGCCGCTCACTCACCCTCCCTTGCCACAGCTGGGCAGAGGGGGGAAAAGGAAAAAAATTAACTTAATGAGTGAAGATTAGGACTGGGAGAAACACTTCAAGGGCAAAACAGGCTCAACTTAAGTTCCAAAATGAATTAATTACTAACAGAATCAGAGGAGGATAATTGTTGCACTTGAGACAGACGTGACACTCACGAATCACACACACCAACTCCGTTCAGAAGGCAAAAAGCTTATCTTTAATACCACACAGCATCTTTTATAGTTTCTTAGCTGTTTGCATAGTTTTAAAGCACAACAAGCTTAATTCAACCAATCACTACACACCCCTGGGTGAACACACGATAATCAAGCAGCATGGTTTTCTGCCTCTAATTCAGCTACATCTCTTACTCACGGTCCTTCTCTAGCAGAAGTAACAGACCCGAGCCATGATTTTACAAAGGCAACAAGGCCTTCATTTCATAAAGTTTTACCTGTATGCAACAGATAATGAGAAGTAAAATAAGCCCTTAGAACACCTTCCCCCTCCAGCCCCATGCCCTCCTTCCCACCAACAGCGCAGGCAGAGAGGTCATGGGGGTTTGGTCAGTCCATCACTGAGATTTCCTTCCACTGCTCCGGGAGAGGAGTCCTTCCCCTGTGGGGCTGTGGGGTCTCTCCCACAAGAGACAGTTCTCCGTGAGCTTCCCCGGCGTGGGTCCATTCTCAGGAGCAGCAGCCACACCGCCCCTGCTGCAGCCTGAGCCCCTCCCACGGGCACACAGCCCTCCCAAAACTGCTGCACCGAGGCTCTCTCTTTCCACGGGGTGCAGCGCTCCAAGGACAGGCTGCTGCAGCCTGGAAGCAGGGCCCCCTCTCTCCACCGGGTCTCCCACTGGATCACAGCCTCCTCCAGGCATCCACCCGCTCTGGCACGGGCACCTCCCCCACGGGCTGCGGGTGGATCTCTG
>VXAD01001938.1:92818-221911 GCA_013399195.1 Dicrurus megarhynchus | reverse complement strand
CTTGCCTGTCCCCCTGTCCCTGTCCCTGCCCGTACCCCTGTCACTGTCCCCGTCCTTGCCCTGTCTGCCCCTTCGCCGTTCTTCCCCGGCGAGGAAATCCCCGAGCGGAGGCCGGCATGCTCCTGTCCCGGCCGATCCTCCGCCTGTCTGGGGGCCGAGCTGCCTCTGGCTTCGGGGCAGGGCGAGAGCACAGCACGGCCCCAGCCCAGGGGCGCGGGTGGGGATGTCACAGAACCGGGCGGGCGGGGGGGAGCGCCGGGGCCGCCCGGGACCTTCGGAACCGAGCGCTGAACCGGCCCCTGAAGCCGCGCCGGGTCCCACGCTGCCCCCGGCGAGATCTATGGAGTGGAGACGCCCACTGAGACGTGCGCTCCTCGCCTGCAGCCAAGTCTGCAAGTGCCAGGGTTTTTTGAAGCACGTTAAGTTAAAGAGGCTGGGGCAGAGGCTCTGGTTTGCCTTCAGATAGGCTGCAGGTCCGGCAGGAGTTAGTATTGATGGTAAGCACGAACTTCTCCTAAATTAAGCATGATTCCACTGCAGTGTTTTCTTCTGTCTCTGGAAACACATCCCTTGGGAGAAAAAGCACTTCAACTGTCATTTGTGGGTCAAAGTTGATATCCATACCCAGTGTCCATGGAGACATAAAACCTATCACCTGTGGGTAAATGTTGATATTCATAGGCAGCTTTACGGGAGACGCAGAAAAGATTTTGGTGAAGATGCCAAGTTTTATCTCAGGCTAGGTATATCAATGTAACTTTCCTTACATTGTTCATGTGCCCTAAAAAATTCCACCGAGCTTCTAGTAAGTTTGCCTGCCTAAGGAAGTTACATGTAACATGCCTATGAACATATGATGGAAGCAGAGAACTAATACTGGGTGAATACATGTTTGCTTATAGCCTGCCTGGAAAAGTTCCCAGATCATGTATTTACTGTATTTATTTGTATTCTGTATTATGTATTTATTTCTGCTACATATTTACATTCACCTAAGGATATTTGCCCTGGAACTCCACCTTTCTGAAAGGGACTGTTGCACAATGCTTTGAGAAGGTGAAGGCGTATTCTTCCCGTGTGCTGTCTGCGGATCCTGGAAAGATTTAGTCATGAACTTCAGCAATTTGAACTGTTCTGTGGAGTCAGTGGTCTGCCTGTGTAACTAGGGATGAGTGCAAATATTTGCAGGAATAGGGCAAAGAAGCCCCTCAGAGACAGTGTTGTTACGTTAATGTTTGAAATGCTCATGAAACGAGTCAGAACTGTCTCTCTTCTTTTCTCTCTCCACAGGCCTTGACCTACCAGGGAGATTTCTCTTCGCAATCTTGACTCTGATGACACTCATTGCCATTCTGGTGTTTATAGAGGAAGCAGTCTACATCTACAGGAAAATCCCCTCCTCCAAACGATCAATCATAATTTGGATTAATGCTGCAGCTCCAGTAAGTTAGCATGGAAATGAGATAAAGTTCACTGTTGAAAATAGGGCTTCCCTGAAAATCCACAGGAGCCACATGAGGTTTATCTCTGCCCTTCATACAACCTTCCTCCCTTTCTCTGTAGGTGATCTCTACTACTTCATGCATTGGCATGTGGGTTCCTCGCTCAACAATGTTTACAGATTTCACCGCAGGAATGTGAGTATTCTGCTTGTTTCTAGATGTTGCTCCAAACCCTGAATTTCTTCCCTTTAAACATCTGCTGCTCTTGGTAACACAGTCATTTTGTAAATTTAACAATTCAGTAATTTTTTGTTTGAGTTGAAATCTCTTGGCAGCTCTTTCCTGGGAGGTGGAAAATGCTGAAACAGTTCCCAGTGCTACAGTCCCCTAGTGTGGGAACGTCAGTATGAAGGATCTGTGACTCACGTGTAATTGATTCCTTGGATTGACAGTCTCTTTGGAGCAGCAGTCTGTCTTTCCTCTCTCTGCATGTCACGTGGAATGAGAGTCTGGCCTGTGACTTCTTCCCTGCACTTTAACTAATGATGAGCTGTGGAGGTCTATTATTAATGGTGCCAAGTGAGCCCCAGATGAGTATATCAATGTAAAAATGTTCCACAGTTGTCCTGATAAAAGCACTTTATGTGTGAGTATGACAGCTCTGGCATGCACAGAGAAGAAGGGAGAAACGTGGTCCCTGCTTTCTGGAGATGATGGCACAGCCCTGGTGAGCAGGACCAAGTAGGGGTATGCTGTGGCCCTGAGCACTTCACATTTGGAGATGATTTTGGAATGCACTGCAACACATATCACACTCAGGAGCTGCCTCACCTCGTGTCACACTGCATTTACTAAAAGCATAGAGTAAAAGAGCAGGGGCAACACAGTATCAGGGAGCACTGCTGGCATGCAGCAGCGTGTTCAGGTAGTGCAGATTGCCAGAAACTTTCAACAATCCAGTCCTGTGGCACAGCACTTCAAGCATGTTTGCATTCCCCCTTCTCCCTTGCCCAAGCTGCAGGCAGTGCAGAAGAGGACCTCTTTTATTGATTGGATTTCCATGTTTGGTGGCGCAATCTGTAGTTCCTGGGTAGGGTTGAGAATGTGCAGCTGGGGAAGGAGGGAGAGGTGGGGTTGCAGCAGTTGGTGCTTTGTCTGCAGAGGAACCACACCCTGCCTGGGCCAGCACATTCGATGATAGCTATTTACATGAACCTAGCCATGTTTGTTGGTTGAAAGCCATGTTTGAGGAGGAAGAGGACTTGTTCTAAAAAGTTCGGACTAGTCAGAACTAGATAACTTATGGAAAAATACAGCCATGATGACTGGGGCCAGGAAAGCCTGTGCTTTAATACCGACTCTGCCACCAGCCACCAGAGCTCTGTGCCTTGGTTTATTCCTCTTTCAGTGAGATTAGGGCCTTTCTGGTCCTCCAAGGTGATGGAAAGCAGAAGGTGTCTCAAAGATAGAGCTGGAATTTTTGTTGATTGCAAAGCATAGGCTGTAAAAACCCTGTACAGAAGGTGGCACTGGCTGGTGCAGACATACAAGAGACACACAGGCAAGTTTAAGCTGGAATTTTCTTCCTCTCTTAGATTTTTTGCCATAGTTATCCACAAGTTCCTGATGATGATGATTAAAGAGTGCGGAGGCCAGAAGATGCTCCTCAGGAGGTTTGAAAATGGTCGCTTCACCATCAGCACCGGCCCCTGCTGCTGCTGTTGCCTCTGCCTCCCTCGTGTGCCCATCACCAGGTCAGTCACCCCTTTAAGATTTCCCAGCTTGGGGACAGCTGCTGGAATTCAGCCAGCTTGGCAGGGCCAGGCTTACAGCAAAGCTTCCCAAAAGTTAGTCTCAAACCATCTCAAGCTGTCTCTTTTAAACAGCATCATCACTTTGGGGCTGTACACCACCACTAATTTATTTCATCTTTATAATGCAGAGGTGTGTGGGAGGAGAAATTTCTACTCTAGAAAACCCAATAATTGACATTTCAATTTCTTTTCATTCCAGAAGGGAACAAATGTCTTGAGATTGGGTATTTTTACAAGCAGAATTGTCAAATGGAGGCTCTCTTGATAGAAAATTTCTCTCACTTTGCTAAAATTGAAATGTTTCATTCTGATTTTGACTTTAAAACTACTTGAGATTAAAATAATTTTTCGAACAAAAAGTAGCTATAGTGCTTGTAAAGCTTTGTTCTCAATGAAATGGCATTGTCTGGTGAGGCAAAAGCAGATGTTTTCTTCTTCTAAACTTAGTATTAAAGCATCTTTGAGAAGTGAGGTAAGGATGGAGAGCTACAGGAGCCAACATACTGTAACATAAACCTGTCCTCCTTTGAGCACTGCCTGGTGGAGCTCCTCCTCTGGTTAGTGTCACCCTGTCATTTACACACCACTCCACAGCCTGGAAGCCTCGTGTACTTCCTGGGGCTGTGCTACTGGCACAGAGCATGAGACTGTTTCTCTCATTATAAGCAAAATCTGGGGGACTGAACGTACAAAAGAGAGTTTTCTGTGAGGGTGTGGACTTTAGTGTCAGAGGGACCTTGGAGACTTTATGATCTATTTTAAAGGAAAGCATCAAACAGAACACAGCATAGTGGTTTCTGATGCATTTTCAAAAATTCTAAATTTTTATTGTAATAATTCTTCGTTAAACTTCCTCATTTGGTATTAGAATTTAAACTTTTCTTTCCATTATTTTATTTTAATAGAGTAACATTAAATATTTACATGGAGGGGGTACCAAGAAGAAGAGGTAGTAAAACCCATCAAAAATGTACCTTTATTTGGTTTTTTTCCTCATGTCTGTCACCCTCTGTATAGGTAGTAGTAACTGGGAGCTTGGGAGAGGATCCCCTTCTCTGCCTTGCTGTTGTTCAGCCCAGAGGCAGCTTATGCAGGATGATGTCAGCTAATATGGACTCATTTCAGGAGCTAGACAGTGCCTACTGCTGCTGGCAGGAAGGACAGCTGTCTGTTTAAAAAAAAAAGGCTTTTTGCTCTGCAGAGGGCTCAGGCCTCCTTCTCCAGTGTCTGTACACTGGGAAACCCATCTGCTCTCTGCTTCTAACCTCTAGCCTTTTCCCATTGCAGGGTACCTTTCTTAAAAAAAATATTGGCAAGCCCTACGAGAGAAAAATCAGTCTTGTGTTCCTTCCATAGGTACCTTGTGGGGAAACAGGGAGCTACCCCAAGGGAGGGATTAATTCTTTTAAAAAAAACATATATATCTGCAGTCCTGGGGAAAACAACAAGGTACAGATGAGGCAATGTAACAACCTGTGCAATAGGGAGAGATGTGACAGAAGAAATCTTGTGATCAATAAAGATCCAGGCCCACGTTAACAAGGGAAACAACTCGTGGCATTGCAGTGACTGCACTGTTTGTTTATCTCTATTATTCTTTAAAGCCCTCTGGGAATAATAAATCTTTTAAAAGACACACACTAAATGGCTGGCTTGTTGCAGGTCTTTCCACATGTGTTTGTGCTGTTGATAATCCTGTGGTTATTAGCTATATTCACTGAGCAACTCCTATAATTCCTGGTTCATGGCTATCCTTTAGCACACTAAATGGCAGCCTGTTGTCTGTGAGACATCTCTGATGGTAGTGTCAGGGGCCCAAGGAACTCCAGTGAAAACAACACTGAAAGGATGGGAAATAATGCACAGTAACAGACTAAAACATGAGGCAGCTGTAGTAGCTACAGCTTGTCCTGTGGAGGCTGAAGGAGGATTCAGGTCAGTCAGCTTTCATGCCCTCTATTAGAAAGTTCATCTGCCCCTTTCCTGGTGGCCTTTAGTGCTGGCTGGCCAGGTTACAGGCTGTGTTCTGGACCCACTTTATACTGACAGAAGTGAAGGAATCCTGAGCTGTCCTGCTGGCCTTGTGCAATTTACCAAGTGCGAGACAGTTCTTGTCTTCTGTTAAACTACAGAGGAGCAAACACAGATGCTTACACGGTACTCTTCATGATGCACAGAAAAACTACCAGTCCTTTCATCTAGGTCTGTGTGATTCCCTTTCTTAATCTACCACAGGACTAGGAAGTGACTGAACAGGCTGATTTGCCCAGTTTCATGGGAGAACTGAAATAATACAGCAACAAGGCAAGAGCAAATGGCATCATTGTTCAGAAACCGGTTATGCAGCTACTGTCTCCCTGGTTGGCTTCAGGGCAGAGAAAGATATGTTCTACCCAGCTTTGGTTAGCACGTACTTGCTGCAGAGCAGAAAAAGTACTATTTTTGTAGAGACTTTATTAAATAAACATTGGGAAATTCTTGGAAAGATTTTCTAATCTTGAAGCTGTTCCTCCCCAGATTTTAGCCACATGCCACAGGAGTGGGAAAGTTTTGCAGTTGACAGTATCCAGAAAATGTTGTTAAGGTTGCTAATAAGATCTTGGCCTATCTAATTTTTTTTTTTTTAATTTATGTTTTTGGCCAGGCAAACCCTCTTTTGGTTGAAGCTGGGCACCTTTCAGTTTGCTGTCTTTCGGCCCGTGCTCATATTTTTATCAATAGTGCTTTGGACTAATGGCAATTACGTCCTTTACAATGTAAGTAAATATTTTAATCAGAGATGGTCCACAAAACCTATAGGTTTTAGGGTTGGTGTAACTCTCTTAGCCTACAAGTAAACTGTGAAATCTGGGAGCACTTCCAAGTGAGTCCTTACTGTATTCTTATGAGACCTGAAGCATGTAATTTCTGCCTTCCCCGACTCTCTTGTAAAGAAATTGGGCATCAGGTGGGTTGGGCGTCAGATTATGCTCCAATACATTTCCCAGTTTGTATGGTTAGAATAGCAGGACTGCAAGTTGCCCTGTGGGATGTATCTGCCCTGTGTTTTGTAAGGTACAGCCTTAAGAAACAAGTGTATGTACTGGCATGTTAACAGCAAGCCTAATTCTATGTTTTTCAGCAAATCATGGTGATTTTTATATCTGTGCAAAATGAAAAGATAGTACTGTACTTCTGCTTTGTACCATGTAACCTGCAAGATGATGGAGAAATCTGTATGTGATAATAATTTGGCACCTCTTGGATAACTCAGACTAAATGTAATAGTTGTTGTTGTTGTTGTTTCGTGGTATAAAAGGAATGACCCATCTGAGATGTCAGGCTGAATATGCTCTCATGAGCTGTTGTGCATTGCCAGGTGCTGCTGGGGTCTTTGAAAAGGCACACTCTCCATGGCTGGCAATTGCAGCACTGAGGGGTTGTGTCACTTGGCACCTCCCCAGGCTGAACACAACTCCGTGCTGGTGCCTGCAGGGGAGAGCCTGTGCCAACACTCCACTTGGTACTGGGCAGTTTCCCCATGCAAAACCCAGCAACTGCTGTTGCCACCAGCTTTCGTGGAGATAGAAACAAGCATCATCCAGTTCACAACTTCTTCCTGGAAACAGTAAAGTAAGGTTCTATAAGGTTGTGTGATTTGTTTCTCAGTTGTCTCCCAAAGGACCTGCGCTATGGATTAGCTGCTTCATTGGTGCCCTCACCCTTTTTGCTCTGTGGGCAGTTGGAATCATGTTTCGGAAAGTTAGGATTCTCCTTAAGTGTAAGAACATTATCCCAAAGTTCGCTCTTTATCAGGTGAGAACTTCAATATTTCTGGTAAGAATTTCTCTTAACTGCTGACACAACTCTGTCTCTCTAGTTCTTGCTCCTTTGTTGAAAATTTATAGTATTTTTTCCGTTAAATACACTGTGCAAAGCCGTATTTTTACCTGATTAAAGCTGTATCCCTTTGAAACGCTCTCCTTGGCTGCTGTTCAGTTTCACTTTGAGCCAATTTACCTCTAGTCTCTCAGGAGTGCTGGAGATGTGAAAGCAATATAAAACCTATTTATCTTTAGACCACTGAAATCACAACAGCACTTTCTGTGGGGCCTGAAGGAAGCTTTGTAGATGTGGTATCCCAAAATGCAGTGTTAAAATGCTGGTGTGCACCTCGGAGAGGATATGTAGCATTGTGTGGGTGGCTGTTGTTTGAACTGTTTCAGCATTCTACAAGATTCTGTTTTAATGGTATTTTTCTTGGCCATTCTGCACTTCAGAATTAGATAATAATGAAAATACTGTCTGAGAATCATTAAATAGTAAGGAACAGAACCACAGAGGTTAGATTGAAGAAGCACAGGGACAAGGCCACCCTCTTCCACATCACTCTGAATAGAGTCCAGCAGAATCCTTGGATGTGTGTCCTTCTTGAACAGGACGTACATCAAGGCTGGTGCACTAAGGTTAAGTAAATTATTAAGCACTTACAAAGGCAGTAAACAGGATGGTCACACCTGCAAAGCTGTGCTAGGGTGAATTCAGGTTTAGGATGGCAAACTCTGTTAATGTGAGGGTTTAGACTCAGGCAGTTCCACCAGCAGCTACAGAGACACTTGGATAACTCCGTGGCAGTGAAGGCATCAGTAATGTGATGCACAAGTGGTGGTTCCTGAACTCAAGCTGTGAAGAGTCCCTCATACCTTCTGGCAAAGAAGCCAGTCTCCTGTAATTTGGGGACAAGAACATCTCCCTGCTGTGGCAAAAAGAGGAGACAAGAGAAAAAATATCCTTTGAGTTTTTCTTTGAGTTTTTCTTGCTATTAAGGAAGAACATAAGCTCATGGGTCAAATTAACTGGCATTTTTAAAACATTGTTACCTGTTATTCAGAGCTCAGTATTATTTGAAATCCCTGCTGGGAGGTGTGCCTATAACATACCTCCCAAATGAAGGGTTGAGAGGAAACAATTTTCAAGTCCAGGATTAATTTAATATTCCTATTCAGAGCAATATCCTACTGACCTTAAGATGAATTCTGCAGAATGGCAGGCACCCTGCTGGTAGGTGGGGGGAAGGGAGGCCAAACAAGGAGGAATGAGGCAAAAGTGGTTCTGTTATCAAAGCAGAATTGTTGTGTGAACTATAAACCCCTTTCTGGTGGCTAAGGCATTTGTTTTCCCTTTCTGGTGCAGTTTATTGTCATTCTGAACCAACTGCAGACCACTATTATCAACATATTTGCTACACAAAAAATCATCCCCTGTGCTCCACCACTCTCCTCTACAGCAAGAGGATCATGTAAGTTTTTTGGGGGAAAAATGTTCTTCATTTACTCATAAAGGTACCAGTTCAGTGTTACTAATGGCAATCTCTGGTGTTTTCCCAAAATACTAATTTCCTGGGATCACTAGCTTTTGGAGAATCTCAGTTTTTACTTTAAGAACAAGAACAAAAGTTTTATAGCTGTCATGGCCATAGAGAAGAACTTGATAATGAGAAGAGCTGGAATCATAAATGAGAAGAAAAGAAATCAACTTGCATAATTACTGTTAAATCTCTTGTGTTTTGGATGCATAGTTTATTGCATGCTTGTTGATGGGCAATATTGGAATTTTGTAACTGATGTCATTGCTGAGTGTGAGAGACACAGGGACAGGGTGGTAGAGTTTGTTCCTTTCACACAGGTGAAAATTAATAAGCCAATTATTCATTTTTTGTCTGGTAGTAATTTCCCCCTTCTGGGGGCTTTTCTTTGCCTCCCTTTTTTTTTGGCAGATATAGCCCAGCAGCTGCTCATCATGGAAATGTTTCTGATAACTGTAGTCTCACGGGTAGTCTATCGGAGAAAATACCATGACCTAGAGCCTCTGGAGTGTGCGGCTCCAGAAGAACCCGGGGACAAGAAGCAGCCTCCTAAGATTATCCTGAATGGTGCAGTTGTTGAAGATGGATTGCCAAAGGTTTAGAAGACTTCTGTGCTCCTGTTCTGCAGGAGCTGTCAGCTCAGCTTCAGGAACCTGCATATTCTTGCACCAAAAATAGCCACTGTCCATGTTGGAACAACTTCTGGCATAAACGCCTGTGAGCTGTAGTACTGAAAGGACCAGTGAAGATAATCCTGTTGATTCTCCAGCCATGTGTGCATGGTGTGAGTGTTTTCATACCGTGTAATTTACTAAGATTTTAATACCATTTTATGCTGTTACTGAGCACTTGATGGTGCCAAACTGTCTCACAATATGATTTTATTTTCATTTTTTACCTATTAGAATAGCTATGATTGAGAGTTAATTCAGAGTAATTATTTTTCATCTTTTTTGACTTTTTAGAATTTATTTCACCCTGGATTGCTGTCATATGTCCAACATGGCATTTTTCCATGCTTCCTCCGTTACAACAGATCATGTCTCGTTCTATGCCATGAGCTCACCATAGCTAATTCTGATCAGTAAATACAGTCTCATATGTTTGTTCTGAAATCACCAAACCCGTGTGGGCTCTCTGAAGAGCTGAAACAATGGTCTCTCTAGGGCAGGACTTTTTACATTCCTTGGTTCACCTCCTAAATTGGTAAATACACAATTACTGTTTGCAAATATGTCAGATGTTCTTCCTATGGATAGCAGGTTCTCTGTCACTGGCCTGGAAAAAGAAAGTGGGAGTTAGAGTCTGGGATGTCTTCTGCCGCTGGTCTGTGATGTTACATGGTGCTTTGGCTCTCTGCTTGGAAAATGGGGATAATGATACTCAGGATCCTTGCAGTAACAGTGTCTGTGAGGATGGGAGTGATTGAAAGGACTGTGGGGGGTGCTGGTCACCAGCCAGCTGAACATGAGCCAGTGTGTCCCCAGATGGCCAAGAAGGCCAATAGCACATGGCTTATATCAGCAATAGTGTGTCCAGCAGGACCAGGGCAGGATTGTCCCACACCTTGGATCTTTTGTTCCGTTTTGGGCCCCTCATGACAAAAAGGACATTGAGGTGTGTCCGGAGAAGGGCAAGAGAACAAAGCTAGGCAGATAGAGTCACAGTATACTTTGTGTTGGAAGACACCTTTAAAGGTCATCTAGTCCAAGCCCCCACAGTGAGCAGGGACATTTTCATCTAGATCAAGTTGCTCAGAGCCCTGTCCAACCTGACCTTGAATGTTTCCAGGGACAGAGCGCCTGCCACCTCTCTGGGCCGCACATTCCATTATTTTACCCTTCTCACTGTAAAAAATTTCTTCCTTATATCTAGTCTAAATGTACCCTCTTGTAGTTTAAAACCATTATCCCTCGTCCTATTGCAACAGGCCCTGCTAAAAAGGGTGTCTCCATCTTTCTTGTCATCCCCTTTAGGTACTGGAAGGCCACAATAAGGTGGCCTCTTCCCAGAGCCTTCTGTTCTCCAGGCTGAACAGTCCCATCTCCCTCAGCCTGTCTTCATAGGTTGAAGTGCTCCAGCCCTCTTATAAGTTCTGTGGCCCCACTCCACACTGTGTGGACACACTCCAACACACAGTGGGGCTTTATTTAAGGCTTACATTGAATCAAAACGTTGCATTCAGTTTGGGAATTGTTGGGAAATGAAATATTCTGAGAACAACTAGTGAACCACTTGAAGTAGAAATTGGGGCTGACTTAAACAAAATGTTTTCTTCTTTCTGATTGAGGTCAGAAACAGTATTTTCTTTAACAACTGAAGGATTCCATTATAATAGAAAACTTGAATTATTTTTGTTTTGAAATGGTTGAAGTAATTTTTGTATTTAATCTTTTTTTCTAAGTAGGCAGCCTGGGAAATTATTACAGACTCTTGAACTGCATTAATTTGAGAGAATCTGCACTTTTCCCTCGAAAAATAATTTATGTGAAAATTTTTACTCTGCATTAGAATGAGTGCATTAGAATTAACTGGGATCAGCTAACTTATTTTTAACATGAGAAATCTTCTTAATGTATTTTAACATTATGACTATTAGCATATTCCTCATGTTGCTTTGTATCAGTGTAATCTAGGCCACAGGTACATACATAGGCTTGAAGAGCAATACTTAATTTCATAACAGCATTGGAGGTGGTTGGCTGCAAGTTCAATCAGCTTCAAAATTGGAAAATAAAATACTTTGAGTTGGTAAGGCTTCTTTGTGTTTTCTGTAGGGGTTCTGCGAGGGAGTGCCTTGATGGGTGGGATCTGTGGCATGGAAAAGCAGATCCATGTGCTGTAGCATGGAGAGTGCATTTGAAAACAGATGGAGTGTGCAAGAAGTGGTGTCTGTGGGTCCAGAGAAGGCTGCTGGGGCACAGCAAGGGTCTTCGCTCGTCGCTGTTGGGCTGGTACCTGTCGTGTCTCTGCAGTGCCTGTTAAATACATCTTGTAAACATCAGTGTGGCCCTGATTTAGCCACAGGTGTCGCTAGCCGTTATGTTTTTGGATAGTTATTTAAAACTTGTTGTGACCTTCATCTGACGTATTTCAGCAATAAGATGTACTGTGGTGATAGTCAAGGAGACTTCGGATTTGGCAGCAAATCTGTTTTCTATGTACAGTCATGGAGATCTCACTCCAGACATCACTTACTTATACAGAAGCCTTTTCAGAGGAAAGTTAGATATTTATTTTCTTAAATACACACCTAAGAGCTTTTCTGAGTTACAGCTTATGTGACTGTAGCAGAATGTATGGGCCTTATTGTTAAAAATTTTGTTGCCTTTTTTTTTTTTTAATTAAGACTTTCTTGCTTTCCTCTGGCTCAGACCAACAGCTGTGTCCTGCCTAATCCAGGTGCCTGGAAGCAGGTGGCCTCCACTGCAGGGCCTTCATTCAGGCACTCTTGAAAACATTGTAAGTCATCACCTCCAAGCTGGACCTTAGTCAGTCTGGGGATGGAAACACAGAACAGAGAGCCGGAAATTCCTCCAGTCTCAGTTCTGATAACCATCCCTTTCAGATCACTTTCAACTACGTGTTTGTGATTGAAGTATTTGAAAACAGTTGACAAGAGCTAGAAGATAAATTTCACAGCTTGTTTTATACAGCTGTAGTAAAGTAATGAGTATTAGGGTGAATGTGTAACCTTTATGCCGTGTTTGCCTGGGATTATCGTGTGAGAAAGGGTAAAGGTAATTTTATCAGTGTTTTCTGTGATTAACAACATTAAACAGAGATAAGCATACCCAGAGGCATGTGATTGAGGGTTAAGAGGCTTCAGGCACGTGGAAGTAATTCATTAGAACATGGGAAAAGATGAGTCACATGTTTTGGGTGTCCATGTGCTAAAGATGCAGGCAGGAGGGTGAGCACTGGCCATGAAATCTCCTGGAGTGTCATGTAGGGGAACACAGCCCACACACAAGGGGGGAAAATCTCTAACACCTTGTTATGTTGCACGAGTGGGTTAGCAAACAGAAGCTGCTCTGTGCTCTTCTTTTCCACCTGTCCTTCAAGCTATTAACTTTAGAGCAACACTAACTGAATCCCTCCTGTTTCAGAAGACCATGGTGTGGGCTCCTGTTGGCTGCAGCACGGGCACTGCTGGAACCTTGAAGAGGTTCCCTCAGCAGACCTCCTTGCTAGGCAAGCTTTGCCATGCCTTTGTGTTTCTCATGTCTCAGGCCTCATGGCTTAATACCCAAAGGATGTGTTTCAGGAGTTAAGAGAGTGTTCTGCTGGCTATAAGAACTTTCTATCCCCACATCCCACCCTCCAATTGTCCTGTCTGCTCCTGCACCCTCACACTTGGCCCTGCCTTGTTCTTCCTGCTTGAGAGAAAAAAATCGTGTGGGTGCCCCTCAGGGAGGATGTGCAAGGATGTAGGCTCATGCCTGCGGACCCAGGACAGCTAGAGCCTACTTTCTGTGCAATGTCTGTTTCCAAAGAAAAGCCAAGAGAAAATACCCACACTATACCACAATAGTTGTGATCCCATGGTTCCCAGAACTGGAGCAGGGGGAAGAATTTGGGTAACACTGTTAAGCTGTTAGAGAGTGTCCAAAGGAGGCCACGAGGATGGTGACGCTTCTCCTTGAGGAGAAATCGTACGAGGAGGGGCTGAGGGCACTTGGTCTCTTCAGCCTGGAGAAGGAAGAGGAGACTGAGGGGAGACCTCACTGCAGTTACAACTTCCTTGTGAGGGGAAGAATAAGAAGAGGGTTAGATAACATACTGATCTCTTAACTGCTTTAGATCCCTTCAAAAGTGTTAGCTAGGTGATTCTTACAGTTGACTGATTCAGCATGATCATCTTTGTTTTAGCAAAAGGGAACCAAAGCAGGGAAATCTAGAGGACTATGTCTCTACACTGTGCTGGATGACAATTTGAAGACAATCAAAGCAGTACATTGAAAGAACTCAAAACCTAGTTTTGCAGAATATTCTTTTTCTTTCTTCCCCCCCATTTCTCAATTTATTGTCATTTCTTTGCACGCAAAAGAAGTTTTTTACACCTATACTTATTCCACTTACTGACAAATAATTGAGCAGTTAATGTGCTGCTTGAAGTCTCAGAATAATCTTTCTTTTTCTTCAAACAAGGAAAAGAAATCCCTACTGTGGAAAGTGCATTGAAAAATGGGAAGAAGATTTTATTGAATAACCTTTACATTTTTGTGGGAGAAATCAGAAAAATTTTGGCAATTTTTTAGACAGTTTTGGTCAGTTCTAAGGAGAGAGAATTGTCCAAAGGCAATTTCCTTTTCATTGGCAGATGTCTTTTCCCTTCACAACTACACATAGGCCCCAATCTCTAAGACCTAGCTGCCCAAATTCCCTTATGCAGGTAGGGTCACAGCATATGTAGAGAACTAGTTGTAGGATAAAATTACTTTTGCTTCCTTTAATGAAATTTAGCAACTGAAAAGTGCCAGTTTCCCCTCTAGACACTCAGACATCAGATCACAGATGTCATCTGGGAACTAAGGAACAGTTTCCTTACAAGCTGAAATTGGTGCAGACATCTTGGAAATCTGCTAAGCTGCGAGTAAGAGCTGTGAGACATTCTGCAGAGCAGAGCCACAGGGAGAAAGGCTAAGGCTGCTGGCAAGGGGCAGAGTACTGACACAGAGACAATTAGCAGCTCAAGGGTTCTCAATGAGAGAAAACAACAGAAAAAGCATATGAAACTCTATAGAAACAAAACCAAATAGCCCAAGAATAGCAGCTGAGTAATGTCAAGGATCAACCCTTCCCCTCTTGGCTGGAGCAGCCCAGCCAGCCCTGGCTGCTCGAGTGCCTTATCAAGGGTGGTGAGCACCTTAGCTTGTTAGTTCTACCCACGCGTTGTGCATATTGACCGATAAATCAGAGGTTTAACTCTTTTAAGCTGTGAAACCCATTTTGCTGAGGCTTGGTACCTAGCAAAAGGGAGAGCTGCTCAGTATAGGCAGCACCTCCTCATCTATCACCCTTGGCAAATCCCTGCCTTAAGAGCCAAAGCAGAAACTAGAAGGAGCATGGCAACAACTTCTGAATTGGTATTAATCCTTTATTGCCAATTACTGAAAAAGGTGAGTTTTGAGTTTCAGTGTCTCTCTGTAGCCTTGTCATACCCAGCCAGCAAAGGGTGTGAGCTAATTGTTAAATTCAGTTCAACAAGTTACTCATTAGGGTGAAATTACCTGAGTTTGAAATCTGCTAATTTTCCAATCAGGGTGAGTGTTTGCACTTGTGATTTGGAAATAATTAACACATGGTATAACATCAAAACGTATGTAAAGGCTAATGGTAGAAAGACTAATTTCCTTGGCATGAAAGTGGTGTGTTGGTTTCCCCAGAGCTCTATTACTATCCTTTCAGTATTGGTATCTGCTGTGTAAGGTGTTCTTGTATTTATTTAGACTGTTTCTCCACAGAGTTATATTTTTAATGATAATTTTGAAGAATTAAACCATTACCTTCCAGGATTGTAATTTTTTAAATTTTGAAATGTGTTGTATTTCTTTCTTCTTCCTCCTATTAATGCAGACTTCCCTAGAATTACTTGTTTCTATTATTCTTAAGAGGAGACAATAAACTGATTAGGGCTTTAGCCTGAGTTCTGCAAACTTTAAAATGCACCTTCTCAGGAGACCCACGTTCTGATCCTTCAGAGCATTCCTAGGAATGTGAATGCCCTGTAGTACTTAGAAAGAAATGATGCCCAGGCAGGACAGTTAATTAGGAAACAGATACCCATGTACATGGGTGAAACAAATGTAGCTGGAAAACATAAATGAATTTCCTACCTTAGTTTTAGCTATTGACAAAACCCTGATCATCACCAATTCTAACATCCTGACGCAGCTCAGTTGGTCAGTACATGGTGCTAATACTGCCAAAGTTATGGCTTTGATCCCTGTATGGGCCATTCACATAAACATTGGACTTGATGATCTTTCTGGGTCCCTTTCAACTCAGAATATTCAGTGATTCTATATTATTGGATAACAGTAGCTGGTATAAACCAGGCTTTTTTTCTGGTAAATGATGCTACCCTTGTAGCTTAGAGCATGGCTCTAGTACAACTCAGTGCATTAGTGACCTGTCACCACAGGGCTTGAAAAGGAGAGGAGTGACTTTAATCTCTGGTAGCCAGCTCCACCCAAGTGTTAGTCCCGGTGTGTGTTGTGGCTATTGACAAGCAGGGTGTGACTTGACAAGAAGAGCCCTCTCCACGTGAGCAGGCAGCCTACCAGAGGTCCATTTTCAGCCAGGGGAGCAGTGACACAGAGTGTGCAACACAGGCTCTGCTTGCCCACGACTGGCACGTGGGGCTTTGCTTTGTCTTTTCTCACAGCATTGCCTTTAAACTCTTAAGACTTCCAAGCAGAGCCTCCCACTAAAAAGAAAGCCATCAAAGGTAGGGGAGCTCTAAATGGCATCTGATCTACCAAAGCCTTGTCAAGCAGCATTCTTTAGGCAGAAAGGCTGCCCTGAGAAGACCTGGGACAGAAACACTGTTCCTTCTGGACAGGTCTGTCTTCTTGCTTGTCCTCAGATATCTCTGGCGACTGTTTGCACTGAGATAGGAATTGTGTTCCAGGTACTTGTGAATCAGCTCTCGGGAATTCCCTTACTGGATTAGTATCCCTGACTTAGGTAACCTGTTTCAAACATTTCCAGTACCATTGTTGTTTGGAGCTTTCTCTTCTCAATGCATTTTTGGATGAATGTAAATATAGCTTGCTTTTCTTCTTTCACAGAGGAAGCATTTGTGATTTGTGTCCATGCCCATTAGCACTGCCAGAAATGCTACACAGAGGTGGTAG
Organism: Dicrurus megarhynchus; assembly: GCA_013399195.1. Taxonomy (NCBI): domain Eukaryota; kingdom Metazoa; phylum Chordata; class Aves; order Passeriformes; family Dicruridae; genus Dicrurus; species Dicrurus megarhynchus. The sequence goes on along the minus strand of VXAD01001938.1, from coordinate 205,449 downwards.
GGATTTGCATTTTCATGCAAGCTGATGATGACTCCCTTTCTTGGTCAGTTTTTCTTTTTATAGCTCATTGCTTATGAACTATTGTTGCTTGTGAAATTCTGGGCTGCAAGTCTCATACTCCTTTTTCTATTGCTCTGTTTTTGTTCACCTGCCAAATTTTGTTCATGACATCAGCTGCTGCGGCTTCTGTGCTTCAAAAGAAATTGTTCACCTCTGATCTGGTTGCTTTGGTTATGGGCAGTATCTCCTAAGACAAATACTCAGAGCTGTGAGACCATCTTCTCTTCCCCCTCTTGTGTGGAGCATCCCCCCCTCACTGCTCATATTTAATGTGGAAAAGAGAGCATGGTCAATTGAGTGAGAGGGGCTAATAAATTAACATTCATTATTTAGATTGGAGATGATTGCTTTTTGTCCTGAAGCTATTTGTTTTCCCTATGTACCTTGTCTTCTACTTTTAAAAAAGATCGAATTTCAGGTTCTGGTGAAGTAACATTGGCTGTTTCACTCTGGTTCTTACAGAGCAGCTATTGTGTTACAAAAGACACACCAGGCAATTTGGGGATATTTTTTTCTGCAGTGCCAGCTGCCTTGGGAGTTGCTGAAGAACCCACACTGTATAAGCAAGGAAGATCAAAGCCTTTCAATCATCTGGCAGACCAAGTCCTGCCTGTTGCCTGTCTGGGAACGATGTTAAGGAGATAAAGCTTAACCAATAGTTTTCTTCTTCTCTTATCCTTTTGGTTATGTGCTGCTTTCTACTAGGCAACCTCTTCTTTCATGCTCCTTCCTCCCTTTGAAATTCTCTTATTGGAGGCCCAAAGATTGCAGTTTCCTGCCCCAGACCACCTGGGGAAAATGGCCCTAAGTGAAGTGGGGGATGTCTGCCAAAGTCCCCTTGTGCGATGCTACTTTGTTTGGCTGCTCTGAGCCCTCAGGTAACTGTGAGGTTAAGATGGTCTTTGCTCTCAGTCTAATTATGTGTCAGAAAACCAGATGGCTTCTGATAGTTGTCTCTTAAGCCATTCTCTGCCTTTATTATAAATTGCCCTGTTGTTTAGTGCTGGCCCAGCAGACAGCATCCCTTGGAAGGCCACAGGGAGGTGTGTGTTTTGTTCAGGTCCTGAACAGCCAAAGCAGCTTGTCACGTTGCAAGGCAGCAACCAGCAGCAGCCAGGTGCCACAAGGAACCAGCTCTCAGGTGAGTTGTGCTTCTGCCCTGTGCCACGGCTTCTTCAGCAGAGCTGCATTCACAAATCCCTTGCAAAGGAATGAATTAAAATTGTCCTTGTAATGATTTTAGTGGGATTTTGAATTGCTTTTGTAACATTAAAAAAGAGACAATGCTAGTCTTTTGCCAGCAACCCATCATCAATTTTAGCCTGTCTCTCCCTGAAGGAAAAGAATGCTGATAAATGGAGGGAGATTAAAAGGATTTTATTTGGATTTATAATTCTTAATTTCCTGGACTTTAAACTCTCTCTTTGAATGGCTCTTTCTGAGGAAGCGATCTGAATCCTTTATTAGTTTAATAGGATTTGGCTAATATTACTGACCTTATCCCATCCTCAAGCAGGATTTCCACCAACAGACTAAACAGATTTCCCTGATGCTACAGTAAATCCTGTCTGTAAACAGTTGTAGCTGAGACTTGGTATCAGTGCTTTCCCTCCACGTGGGTAAGCAATCCTGTTGAAACTCTCTCCTAAGGAGAGGTGAGACAAGTGGGTCTAAGTGTCAGCTGGCTGGTTTTTTTTTCTTTAAAATCATGTGATTAATTACTTTAAAGTTTTCTTATCTTCTTTCTGCAGTGCTTCTGCCACCTGAAGCTGGATGAAGAACACTTGCAATCGTGCTGCACTAAAAAAATTGCAGTGAGAGATGATTAGTATCATCAGCCTCTGAGGTTCCAGCACACTGTCACCGGGATAGCAAAAGAGGCTGAAGTTTGTTTGTGTGCCATGATGGGAAATAGTTAATCCCCATTTAATTTGTTTTTATTCCACAGTTTCTCCAGGGGCTTCAGTACTATACCATGAGAAGAAACTTAATTCTGCTAATGAAGTCAAAATCACTGTATTTGAGATAATTCCCCACCCCTGTTAGAAGAGAATGAAAAAAAAAAAAAAAAGGAATATGATAAAATAATTGTGTGTCACACCTCCACACCCCTACCTCCTGTTTCCACACTTCTTTCCAGATGAGAATTCTACTGTAGCAGCCACTGGGTAAATTATGTCACAGACTACAGAATGAATCTCCCTGTTGAATGCTCAGGGACTCCACCTAAGGAGAAGTGGTCTCTACGGGCTGAACCCACTCCCTCTTACCTTCTCCAGCAACCAGATGAGGCTGAAGCGTTCGGCCTGACGTGTGGGCCGCACGGATGCGCTCTGCGAGGCGGGGCCGCGGGGGCTCGGTGCCCGCGGTCAGTAGATGGCAGCCTTGGAGCGCTCACTGCGCCCAGCGCCTTCCGCGGGACGCGCCCTTCTCCCCTGCGCAGGCTGCCCCTCTGGGTACCGCACCTCTGCCGCAGCTTCCTGCCCTCGCCGGGAGGCTTGCGATTTATTATTAGCTCACAAAGGTCAATTTCTCTGCCTTCAGTTATAGTTAAGTAATATTGCCATCTTTAATTTTGGAGGAAGTGTTGTGTCGCCTGCTCTAAGGAATGTCTGCAGCGTCTGACCCTGGCTGCCGCTCCAGCAGCAGTCACACGCCTGGAAGGTTAGGGGGATCTGTGATTTATCTGAGGGAAAATAACACATGGTGCAGCCCCTCCTGGGTACTGATTTGAAAGAACAATTTTTACAGAATATTTGTACCACTTCCATCCTTTCACTTACAGTCCCCAACAGGACTTAGCATTGCTGTCACCAGTACCATAAACAGTAAGAATCAAGGTTTGTTTGCCTCTTAACCATCCCTGTAGAGGACAAATGTGAATCAAAGCAGGTGGTGGGTGCCATTCTCAGTTCTTGCTGAGATCCTACTCTCTTAGTCCTGCCAGGTGGACACTCTGTCTCCTCTAGCATACAGTACTCCTGTGTGTTGCAATAATCACAAATTCAGTGAAATTACTCCTATTGTACCTTTTGCTTTGATTTTCATCCTTGTCAATACAAGAAAGTTAATGGCATGTGAGGCTATATACACGTGCAACTCCTGAACCCTGCCCTCCGTGTGGAGACACGGTGCTGGGACCTTGGGCTGGTTCTCCAGCTTGTGTTGAAGTCCACTCCCCGCCTGGCACAAAGCAAACAACTCCTCAGGGATGCATTTTCACAGCTTTTCAGTCTCATTGAGTCTACAGTAGCATTTTAAATTGGATTAGCATTTGTGAAGCAAATCTCCTAATCGTGTTTCTAACGATGCCTTGGGCTGCCCAGGGGGGCTGACCTCCGAGCACTCCAGCAGGATGCCTGCTGTGGGAAACTACAGGGGCAGAGGTGCTCCAGGAGTGCACCTAGAGCTCCCCAGCTGCCAGCAGACTGTCCCTGCCCATGGGACAAGCCTAGAGCTAGTCCAAAATGTCAACAATTGGAAATACCAAGCTCTCAAAGCAAATCCCTGCACTGTACAGACATAAATAGCCCTATGGTGCAACTCGAGCGGCCAAGTGCATGTGGAGATACTGCTCCTGACGCTTAATGTGATATTTCTCCCAGTCTTCATGTAGGAGCAGTTCTTGAATTTGTCTGTCAGTGATCTCTATACTGTGTGTTGTTTCCTTCAAATTAAAACTTGTGGAGAATTTTGCAATCAATCAGCAAGAACTTGCCTGCTGTGTGACAGTTTTCTTCCCTCCTTTCTCCTTGCCCTTCTATGAAGTATCAGTCAGGACTGTCCCAGGGATTTGTTCTTCTGCAGTGTTGATGGACATGGTACCAGACACAGGAAAAATTCTATTTCATACAGAGAATTAACATAACCCTCTGCCCTACCCCATGGTCTATGATGCCGAAGGGGTGGAAGCATTTTAAAGGCATGCTGCAATTTGGATTTAGGATTCAGTCACACAGGGTAGCTGTTTTCAACCTTGCTGGTTGAAACCTTTCCCCTTTCACCTTATTATTCTGGTTTGGAACAGGATGTATAAAATCCAAGCTTAATGTGCCCTCTAGTGAGAGCCTACTCCTCCCTTCTTCTGATGATAGAAGCACTGTCAGAATTTAATGCCCTGGTTTAATCTCTCTTTAAATATGGATAGAGAGGGCCTGTTGATACCACTTAGTCATGGAAAAAAGTTCTTCACAGCAACCCCTTCTGCTAGACAGTAATTCTATCTAGTGACGCATGTTATCCATCTCCATTTTAGTTGGTGGTGCCTGGTAACTTTAGGCCTTGAAGTGTGACTGTGTGGCAAGAAGTGAAGCAGGGGCAGAGGGAGAGAGCCAGGACTAGTGCTCACACCTGCACCCTTTTCTCAATGGGTCATTTTCCCTTGGGCACCTTCTCCTATGCTAAAAGATTGCCACGTTTAGAAACACACAGCAAATATTTGTATCAGCTAAGACATACATTACACAGGTACTAAGAAGCTATTCAGCTAAGTATTACTCAAGTATTAACTATGACTTAAGTTCTTAAATACAGGCTACTTCAGCTAGTTATTACAAGTATTACCAGGCAGGTAGGCAGCTGTTGGTTGGGGGGAAGTTTTCATTTACATGACTCTTCAGAGAGGACCATGATCCCTCGTCTGGCCAAGCTGCTATTTGCTGAGTCTCTGCCTTCTTTCTGCAACTTTCACCCCTCCTCAGTATTTTCCAGTTAACTGTTACTGCCTTTACAATTTCACTTCTGCCTGTGAACTTACTTCCACGTGGCTTTAGCCTACATTCTTTCTTGCAGCTGGACAAGAATGTTCTAAGCAAGACTCAGCCAAGGCATCACAGCTGTGCCACTGCAAAAGCAAGCCTTGGGTCACAGGCAGCTGAGCATCTGGGCTGCTGTTTAGCATCTGAAAGTTAGCTGTACATTTACAACATAATATTCTGGTGTAAAAGCATAATATTGCTCTTTGTCGTGACACCTGGACTGGTGTCATACTGATCATTAACATTGAGGGGGCTTAAATTATGATTAGGGCAGGTTTAGAACATGGCTCTGGATATTTTGGTACCATTATGAACTTCAGGCTGGACAGCTCATCATGACACCAGCAGCAGAGTCCTTGAAGTAACCACTGATTATATCACAGGTGGTCTATCAGATAAACACACTGATTTTTATTTCTGAAAAAATCTTCTAGTGATAAAAAACGTCTTACTGGCTCAGACATTTTCCTGGGGGTTGTGTTCATACCTTGAGAAGGACCAAGTGCACCGGAATGCTTTCAGCAAGACCGCTGGTTTTGAAATAGGCTGTAACAGATCTGAACAGCAGATTTTGTGTTGGAGTCTTTTGAGGAGAACAAACAGAATATTGGAATCTACCCTTTGAAAGTTCAGACAGAAAGGAAGAAGACCAAGCTTTTTAGATGGCAGAGCAGAAAAGCCCTCAGATATCTGATAACTGAAAGAAGAACTTACATACCAGAAGCCACACATGCAGAGAATGAAGAATGTGATCTTCGTGGAGCAGCTGGGAAAAAAAAAAACCCTTTGATTTGCTGGTTAATCAGAATGTACTGCAGAGAAATCAATTTAAGGATAATCTCATTTGCTATTTATTTCTGGCTCATATTTCCACAGGCCTGGATATATGCATTTCATCAGTCATCTACTCTGGAGAGGAATGGCATAAATTTCAACACATCTGCTATTTTTGCCTGCAAAATATTCAAAATTGTTTCTGCAGAAGCTATGGGCAGCAGTGGGGGACATTTATTTAAAGAAACTTGGAACAATGGATCACTAGCGATTAAAATAAAAATGGAAATTACATTCTGGATGCAGGAGGCAAATGAGTATTGCATTTACAATACTCTGGCATTTAGCATGTATGAACCATTGCTGAGTAGTTGCATTTTGGAAATTTTGAAACCTGGTTGTCTTTTGAAAAATGCAGATTCAAGCTTCTCATTTAATGCTAATGTGAAGAGGTGAAGGAGAATACCAGTTTGTTGAAACAAGTGAATTAGCATGTGAATGGGGCGTATTGGACTTCTCCCTCTTGAAACCATGGCTTTCAAAGTACAAAGTAGGATTTAAATCTCACACTGTGATTTTTCTCTTTTCAGATCCCCAAATCATGTTACTTGTAGTGCATTAATAGGCTTTGAGCCTGTACCCCATCGACTAGAGGTGCTGTCATTTTTACTAATAGCCATAATCTATAAATCTAGCAATCAATGAAACAACCTGTTTTCTCTCCCCCTTCCTAATTCTTCTTTTGGATCTCACTTTCAGTTTCCAGGACTGATAGTTATGAAAACACTTGCAAAGTAAGAATGTGAATGGGAGACCAGCCTGGACTCTCTCCTTCCTCATCAAATCCTTTTTTTCAGAGGACTGCTAGAGAGGTTTGCCTTTGGTGCTGATGTACTCCTTGCAAATAAGACAGGCTTGCAGCACTGTATTGCTGAGGAAGCTAGACTGCAGTGACACAGGAGAATTAGTGCTGCTAAAGGAAAGAGACTTGGGGAGGTAGCTTCAGGAATGTTTCCAGCACCAGGGTGACTAAAAGCTCACAGCTCCAACAACCTAATCCCAAAAAGTCAAGCCACCTTCAGCAGAGACTATGACATTTTTTGCTCATGTGAAGTAAAAACTCAGGAATCTCTGCTGTGAATGAAATTCCCCAATTAAAGCAAATTTTTGCCTTCCAGGATCCTCTCCTCCCTCTTCCCCATCTCCATTCCCCCAAATTAGCCATGGTAACCTGGCCTGCTTTTCAAATACCTGCTTGTATTTGTGCGATTTGCAATATCATTACAAACTGTTCCTTCATTGCATATGACTTGCCTCTGATTAATGATTACAGCAAAGCAAAACCATTGTAGCTGGTTCTAAGTGCCTCTGTTAGCAAAGAACGCAGCTTGCAGTAAGTCTCCTCTGGTGTCACGACACCAGATCTGGACCACTCTGGGCTGCTCTCAAGCCAAGTCCTGCAAATACCACTTGGTAAGATGTTCCCTGCCTCACCCAGCCTGCTTTTATTTGCAATTACATTCACATTATTTTTAAAACAACATTGTATTTGACAATAACATGGAGATGTTTCGGTTTTAGTTCTCTTATCTGTTTGGGGTAATTGCTGTCTTCCTCTTATGAAGTAACACAAGTCCGAGCTCTGTAGCAACTGGATGTTCCCACTGCAACACCAGAGAGCAGTGGCTAAAATCCAGTTGTGTCAGTTGGAAAGGTAGCAGGAGGTGCAGTTATATTAGGCTGCTTTAAAGGCTATAAAACTCTTCTTTCTCCTGGCAATGCCAGTGTTTGCCTTTCTGACAAAATGACTCTTCAAAGCAATAGTTGCTTTGCTCCATAGGGGGAATGTAAGTCACTCAATAAAACGAGTGTTTACAGTCATAAGATTACAAAGATTGTTTATTTTTGTTTGTTTTTAAGATGGATGTGTACTTGTCTTGATTGCTCTACTGGGCAATAAAGGTTTTCTAATCAGTTCAGTGAAAATCTTGATTGGTACAAGATTGGCGTTGGTGCTGCCTTGTGTTGAGATGTAGTGTTTCCCAAAAGGATTTATTGTAAGACACCTGTAATCTTCTCAAGAGAAGGCAATTTAGGTGGTAGCTGGTGGAAAAGACCATGCCATTTTTCAGTTGAAGTCACCCTGACTGTTCTTTGAAAGTAGTAACTAGTGTCACATTCCTAAATCTGCTTTACAGTTTGCTGATTTTAATGAGCTCAGTGTGTGCAACAGAGAATCAGAGAGCTAATGCTGTATTTACAGTAGACGAGATCCTATAACATGGCTGAACAAGTCTTGTGTTGCTATCGTGCAGCCTGCATGGGACACATGGGCTGACTTCCCATCGCAGGACCCTGCCCCCGAAGGCAGACAAAAGGCAGAGTCTGCAGCACAGCACATCCCTTGCATGTCACTCACACCACGCCTGCTTTCTTATCACAGAAGCTTCAAGTCCTGTAACAGGCCAGTGTGGTTTGAGAGACCCTCCAGCTGTTTTGTTATTTGTTAGTTTGATTTTGTTCCTCCCCTGAGATGTCTTTATTGGTTTATTATCATGTATCTTCCTTTCATGATTGGTTAATTCTATTATCTCTACCTCATGATGTAATACCTTAAAACTGACTGCCAGAGAGCAAACCGGGGTCTCTCTGTTCAGCTCCCCTTCAAGTAACTGCCTCTCTGTCCCCCTGGGGCAGGAGAAAATAAACTTGGACTGCAGCTAACAGAGTTTCCAACTCTTTTCTTCTTACCTCCGCCGCTGGCTTCTTAAACAGCAGAACTACTTTGCTGTTGGGATGGCGTTGGGCTGCACTGGGAAACTGAGGCACGCAAACCTCAGTCACCATCAATCCTTCAGTCGCTGGTTCACGCGGGCATCAGACCCTGTTTGCCTGCGAGCCAGGCTGGAAACAAGCCTGGTGAGCAACAGTCTTGTGCTGAAAGGAGTGGCTCTACTACCCCTCTGGTTCCTTTGCAGCTCTAGAGAGGATCTGTAACTTCTTCTCTCCATTGTTTTGATAAGGAGTGGGAAGTAGAACCACTTCTCTGCTTCTGCAGATTAGCTCCTTAAGATGACACAGCCTGAGGCTGGGTTAGTGCCCTCAGCTGGGCAAGGAAACACACCTGGGAAAGGGATGGGGGGAGGTTGGGCAGCCTCTTGCTGCAGCTGAAGTGTTTGTGGCAACACGTGAGCCTGATACAGACATCAGCTGTACTTTCCACTTGTTGGACCCGAGGTTCAAAATTAGGTGGCATTGCAAAGTCCAGCCACTGCAGACAGCACACCATGACAACTCAGGACTGGCTTATCTAGAGCCATTAACTGCTGGGTGCCCTTCAATTCTTAAGCCTGAGCATTAGCAAGTCTGCTGAGTGACTTTTGGCTGGGGCCAGGATGTAGACTCTTCCTCAGAGCTGTCTCAGCTTCTTAGCTTCCTTGAAATTGTTTCCCAAGAGATGTGTTAATCTGTTTTTGTATACCATGAATGCTATTCTTAGGAGCTACTTTTGATTTGTTCAGTGTGGCAAGGCAGAACACAGTGATGTATTGAGCTGAATGTTTTAAGTGCATTATTCCCCCACATACTGCAAGCGCACATCCTCATACAGACATGCCTCGCATTTGTCTGTCTCTAGAACCTACATCAATTCATAAAGATTGAGTGGAATGTCTGTATTTTACTAAAAGAAAAAGAAGCCTCTGTGATATCATATATATGGCCAGTGTATTGGGTTTGCATGGCAAGGATTTTGTAGTGGGGGTCTGCAGTGACCTTCTGTGAGGCTGTGAGAAGCTTCCCCCATGTCCAGCAGAGCCAAGGCCAGCTGGCTCCAGGATGGACCTGCTGCTGGCCAAGGCTGAGCCCATCAGCAGCACTGGTAGTGTCACTGTGTGACATATGGAAGAACAGGAGGAAAAACCTGCTCTGGGAACAGCAGCAACAGCAGGTGGAGGAAGCGGTGAGAGTACACAAGAGAAACAGCCTGCACACACCAAGGTCAGTGAAGGAGGGAGAGGGGGTGCTCCAGGCACTGGTGCAGAGATTCGCCTGCAGACCACAGTGGGTCAGCTATCCCCCTTTAGCCCATGGAACACCATGGTGGAGCAGAGATCCACCTGCAGGACCCCTTGCCGGAGCAGGTGGATGCCCAAAGAAGGCTGTGACCCTGTGGGAAGCTGGCCCTGGAGCAGGCTTCTGGCAGGACCTGTGAAGAGCAAAACCCACACTGGAGCAGGTTTGCTGGCAGGATTTGTGACCCCGTGGAGGATCCACAATGGGGCAGCCTGTTCCTGTGGAAGGGACCCATGCTGGAACTGTTGGTGAGGAACTGCAGCCCACGGGAAAGACTCATGTAGGAGAAATTCATGGATGATTGTTTCCTGTGGGAGTGACCCCAGAATGGAGCAGGGAAAGAGTGTGAGGAGGAAGGAGTGACAGAGATGAGGTGTGATGAACTGACTGCAGCCCACATTCCCTGACCCCCTGCACCTTGGAGAGGAGAGCAGAGAATTTGGGAGTAAAGATGATATCAAGAAGAGGGGAGTGTGTGTGGGGTAAAGGTGTTTCTGCAGAGCAGTCCTGCTCAAATTTGACACTTATTTTTATCTGGAAATGTGAGACTCAATAGTTATGCTCCACCAGGGGTAACAGCTGTAGCACACAAAAGACGGCATCCCTTTGAGGTAAAGGGGATAGATATCTAGGCTTGATTATGATGCAGGCTCAGCCATGAGTACACCTGATGGACCTTTTTTTCCTTTCCTCTCACTTAGAAAAGTCATCTTGTATTTAATTCCCATTCATTATGCATGTGTAACATCCAGCTACCGGAAGTCAATACCCGTCAAGTTGTTAAGAGCTGGCAAACATCTGCTGAACACAACTGGAAATGGCTTCTAAAGGCAAGCATGCAGCAACCTTAATAATAAAAATGATCTGTGCTCTTCATTCTGCTTTTCAGTGTGTTCATCACATGCCACTCCTAGCTTCAGCTGAGAAGAAAGGCATTAAACTACACGAATGCGGAAATGTTGTTGCTCATTCGAGTGTGACAACCTCTTGTTTAGCATTCAGTTGCTTAATGAAGTGTAAAGATGACTTCGGATCATCAGTAATTCCATTCTTATCCACATCCATATACTTATCTAATCTTTAAAGCTAATCCATCCTACAACTAACTTGTAGGCCTGAGTAATGTTGCAACAGGGAGAAAGTAGAACTTCTGAGTTATCAGGAATCTGCAAGGAATCCATTTTTCACCTAAGAAGGGTATTTTATTACTCCTGTTATCTCAGAGCACTCATCTGCAAGCAAACACCAGAGCAAAAGTTTTCTTCCCACCCATGAAGATCTTGTGCTATGCTTTCCCACAGATCATCGAAATAATTTGCATAATAATTTGAATAATAAGCTGCATGTTATGTTTTACAGGTAGAACAGTTGAAAAAACTATTTATTTGTTTATCTTGCTAAATTACACTATTTTCCAGTCATCATCTTCGAGGAGGCTCTGTATAGAGACACAGGATATTTTCCCAAATGGTGCTCCTGGAGAAGTCACCAGCTGTTAGCAGCAGGTCTTCAAGGCTGCTTGAGGAAGCCTAAATGGAGGCTACTACATTTACCAGGGTCAGGTGCCTGGATATGCCATGAACATGATGCATTTACTTCTCCTTTGGACTGTGTATGCAAAGACAAATTAAAATGGATTCTTGCTTGGCATCGGTATTGAGCCCCACTACAGGCACAGATTTGAGCAACCACAATTGCATCCTGATGTGACTGCAGCTTGTTAAGAGGGACTGGAAATTAGGGTCATTATGCAAAAACTCCTGTACAATACCTACCAGAAAAGTTTATCTCTAACCCAAAACTAGTGCTATTATAACCCTGAAAAGTTTTCTGTTTTGCTTAGGGCTAATTTGCTATGTGAGTGTACGTAGACATAACACTGTGTTTGCCTATTTTCTCATCTAGGCCAGTCTACAAGCTACAGTGTGCACACTGTTACAGAAAATCAAGCAAAATATGTGTTGCTGTTTACAGGAAGAGAAACTCCAGATTCCAGCAAAAAGCAGTATCAGCAGGAGGTATATATTTGAAGTCCAGGATATTAAAAAAAAAAGTTTAAATATGATGTTTAGCTTGTGCTATGTAAACCACTTCAGTTTCTTTACCGTGCACTTTCAAACCAGTACTAAATAAAAGGAATATATGAAAATGGGAATAATAAAAGCTTATTGGTTGAACAAGTGCAGGACAATGATTTTAACAGAAAAATTGGAGAAATTACAATAATTGGTTTAAACTTTACATGGGTTTATATTAGGAGTAAAATACCCACCGATCCATGTGTAAATCCATAGAGTGAAAAAGCCCAATGAACAGTAAGAACTGTAGGTTAATAAAACATATCAGGTCAGACAAACGTGATACCCAAACCCACTGCAATTGCATGTGTGTTATGTAAAAGTATTCTAGTGCATGTAATGCTTATTGATTTCAGAAAAGCACTTGATATGATACTGAATTATCAAACTCCTAGGACTTGGTGCATGAGATACAAGGAAATATAATGGCCTGAAAAGGAGATTGATCAATGCAGAGGAACAAAGTGATGCATCACTCTTCTCTAAGGGCAGAGTTGCTATTGGAACAGGGGCTCTTCTCAACCCATTTTCTACTGCCAAGATCTGGAAGAGGAGGCAATCAGAAAATGCACTTGTGCTTCCCTAATATTGTTTGGTTGGTTGGTTTTTGAGAGGAAAATATTTGATGATTCAAAGTGTGTATTTGGACTCAGACTTTTTTTATTAACTTGTCTCTTGGCACACAGGTTCCTCTGGAAAGTGCAGTTCAGGAGCAGGAATTACTCTCTGAAAGATTTTTAACATTCAGATAGCTCCCCAATGACAAGCATGACAGCTCTTCTTCCCAGTTTTTACAAGAGCTGAACTTTTGTTGCTATTTTATTTAAGGAATCCAATGAAATTTGTGCATTCTCAAAGAAGAATATTTTGATGTTTCTATAAAAACTGTGGTGTTTCCTGGAAGCTTTAGTTCTCACCTCATGGGTTGCAGTGAAACCAAAAAACCCAGTTTCAGGACAGTCTATAAGGCAGAGCTGTGAAAGTCCTGGGAAATCTGCTTATCCAGTCTTTCAGCCTGATAGATAGAGTGTCAAGTACCAGCAGAGATGGGAACAACTTCCTGTGAGATTATGGTGGTTTTTGAACAGAACTGGTGGTTTCTTCTCAAAGATTTGAGTGCATGGAAAACAAATCTTCTACGCAAAATGAACAAAAAGTGCATTTCTCTCTCCACGTGAAAATTTTCAGAGCCAAGATGACTCAACCCTGCTCCCCTAAATAGCAGATTTTATTCCATTTATCGGAGGATACAAGAAGTTCTTGTGCTGCATGGCAAATGTCATGTAGCAAGATCAACTCCTTTTCAGCTTTTTCCTCACAAGACCCCTGCAAATTTCAATTTTGCAAACAAAAAGGTGCTGAGATGATATTCTCCAAAGATAAAGGTATGTCAGGGTGTGGTTATGGCTATTCAATCTGAAATAAAGTTTTGAGTTTTCCCCTGGGAGACTCCCTAGCAAGGGAAGGAAAAAAAAAAAGAGAAAAATGATTTCTTTCACAGGCACTCCTCTCCTACTAATGCCAAACTAGTTCTGTGGTTCTCCTCAAAGTATGTTGTCAATTCCATTTTAAAGGACCTAGTACAAAATCCAAAGTTGTATTTCTTATGTACCAGTGACTCTTCCTCAGAAAGTGTTCTTTCAAGCTGTTTCTGGAAAAGATTAAATGTAAATCCTTGGTGCAAGTGTACTGACTGCTGGTCAGATTCAGTTTTGCACATTTTAGATGCAAGTTAGGACCTTGCTGTGGGTTTTTTTGTACGTTGGAACGGTAAAAGAAGCACCAAGACAGTCTTAAAGAGAAGGGGTTGTTCTGGTGTAGCTCTGTACCACTCAGTCATAGCTCTGCCTCACGGGTTCCAATGGTTCCCGTATGGCAAAGGCAGGACAAAATACTGTGGCAATAAGGATACCCCTAAATTCTTTCTCTCTGCATTTACTCTCAGTGGCGAGAATTTTCTCTTCTGCGTGCCTTACCAATTTGAAAAGAAATTAATCTATTTGTTTTTCTTTAGACATGAAATGGTTTTTGGCTATTAAAGAGTAATGTAGGTCTGTCCATTAATGCTGGGCACACAGATAGTGTCATCTGATAGAGAGCCAGCATCACCTCCATGGTGGCACCAGCTTTGCTTCAAAGCAAATTACAGAGGACAGCTCTGTAATTGAAGAAATCGTGGAGTGCATACTCTAAAAAAACCTAACACATCTGAACCAGAAATTATAAACAATTTGACAAGCCACGGTATTTTTGGTTGCAAAGAGATTAAAGATTTTCTTCAACTTGCCAGCTCTTAGATTTGCTGAGTGCAATCTTTGCTAGTCCCAGACGGTTCGTTTAGAAAGACTGCTGAACTTTGCTGGTCAACTAACTAGGGTGAGGAACCCTAAATGCAGTGACTACCAGCTTTTGCTGGCAAAAAAAACTTGGTAAAAAAACTTTATTTTCTTGGGTAATAGACAAGAATGTCTGAAAATGTAGACTATGGTAGCAACAGAATGTAATACTACATGCACATTCCCAAATGCAATAACTATCCATCTTCTGACCATTGTGGGTAACAGTCCCTCCAAAGTTACCCACCCGAGTGCACAAATACCAGGAAGTAATAAATTATTAAAAATAAAACCAGATCCTTTTTGAAGTTCAGGAAAGCTTCAGTAAGGAACCTTACCCCTTTCCCACTCCATGTGTTCCCAGTGTGGGTTTCATCCACCACTTGAATCTACCCTTGAAAGCATATAATGGCAGGTAGGAAAATACAGCAGGGTTATTTAGACGTATTAGTACTATGAAGAGGAGGAATTTGTATGAAAAATCACCCTATACTAGTTTTTCCTGTTCTGTGCTGATTCTTCTGTCATCTTGTAAGAGGTACTTTGGGACTATAATTTCCTGTGTAAATTTTCTCCAAATAACTGTTATCGGTTATTATTATTGTTCATGTTTCAATTGTATTATCCCCATTCTCAATGAGTGCTTCTGAACTTCAACAAATAGGGGTTATATTAACTTCAATATAGGTTTATTTTTTTGGTTAAAAAAGAAATTACCATGCATTCCACGAAGTCAATGTGTCTAGAAAACACTAATAACCATGTTTTCTTGGTTTACAGTTTAGCCTTCCTTTTCCCCTTCTCTGACATCCATACAAAGAAGTTTATTATGCTGAATCCCCTGCAGCTAGTTTATAGACCTACTATGTGTTCTGCAGTGAAATAAAACAAGCTTTGTTAAGGAGATTATGGCTCTGGTGTTTTAAAGGTCTGAAATTTTCACTGTGAATAGAGGTTAATTGGGTGAAATACTACATGTGAAAGCTTTGCTCCCTGAAAACAGAAGTGCATGTAATATAAAGGTCCAGAAAGAGCAAGATCTGAAAATGTAACAAAAATGCATCTTTTAAAATCTCCATACCAAATTTGGCTACAAATTCCTGTAGGAGTGAATTTCTAATTTTAACTATGTGCTAAGAAAATCAAATTTAGGGAGAACTTTCTTTTCTGGTAACTTAATTTTCTGGTTACTAGTCATAGAAGGGTTTCTTATTTATCCCTCTGGTTCCACTGAATTAAGACAAGTGCCATACGAGGAGCAGCAAAGGCTCTTCCATGTACACTCTGTCATTAGGGTGTACAGTCCCTCCCTCCCATCATAGCTAAAACACAAACCCAGGGGAGGCCAATTTTTAAGTGTGGGCACTGAATCCAGTGGTCAACAGTCAGTGCTTGAAATTTCTGAGGGTAGGAAAGACCAAAAAGCTTTTGCTTTTGCAAATATTCTCTACATCAGATCCCCTGTTTTAGGGAATCACTCTGCAGCAAAACCTGATATTACTGCTTTTCCCTCTCAAAGTTTTTGTGGTTTGTGAGTCAGAAGCATTGATTTTATACCAACTCCAACACAGAAAAACAAGAAAAAATTTTAAGGCAAGATTGTTTACTCAGATTTAATTATCCATCTCCTTTGTCACAGTGATGGCCCAACAAAAACTGATTCTATGATGTGTCTGGGGCTCCCTGAGAGCAAGCCAGGGGCAGAGGGGCTGGGTGGTGCTCTCTGGGCCAGGACACCAAGGGCATCTTGTTCTCAGTGCAGGGTTCTGGCAAGTGTCCATACCAAGACCCTAATTCCCTTAAAGGTGTTGAGGTTTCCAGTTGCCTGTATGCTCAACAGATTTTAACTGAACAAGGGACTAAGTTGTTCTGGCTACTAAATGGCCATGTAAAAGTGGGTTATCTTTGACCCTTCGGTTAATTCTAGTTATTCCAGATTTCAATCTAACTGGAAAATATGAAAATAATACCCTGGGTAAAAGAGAGATGCTAAACACCTGAGAAATTCAGCAGTGTTCAGTGTTATCAGTGTTAAAATAAAATTTTCTTAAGGGATAAATAATTTCTTTCCTATACACATGCAGAGGTTTTTTATCATACAAAGAAAGATTCAGGGAGGTTCTCACAGAATGAGCTCAGAAAGCTTTTCTGCACCAGATATGTTCTGAAATACATAAAGAAGACAGGCATGAGGTGTGAGAAATCCAACTGGTTCAAAAAGCAAAACTCAGCTTATCATTTAATCCTATTGATCCCAGCGACATGTTGTATTTTGCATTATGTCACTAACTTCTCTTTGTTAGGCAGATTGTTTAAGAACTAGGTTTTTTTAGCTTGCTGCTGCTGTCTCGCACTGGCCTTTCCCATGGTGCCTGAAGTGGCCTCCTAGAAACAAAGACTAGACAAGAATAAGGGAATAAAGGTAGGTATTTATTTGAAGGGCCTTCAAGGTACATCCTGGGGAGCCAGAGGCTACTGCCAAGATGGACCCCAGGATGGATCCTGAGCCACCAGTTCCTCACACCAAGTTTGGTCCATTTGCATATCAGGGTTAATTCTCCAATTAAAGCTTCAGTTAATGATGTAATTTCCCCAAGCTTGCCCCCCTTTTAGAGTCTTTGGTTTACACATTTTGGGCCTAGGGCGGTCAGGGTGTCCTTGGAGAGCAGGCCCAGAGAGGCTTTGTTGTGTCTACCTGGCATGAGAGAGCAGAAGTTAACAGGCTGCGAGAAACTTCAGAGTTGCACACTAGGCAGTACAGGATTTGAAAAACATGAAAGTTAAAACCTAAGGCATCACCCATGTGCATTTTATGTTCTCTCAAGCAAGTCTTGCAGTCTTCTTAAGCACAAGGCCATGAAGAGCTGTGGGTCTGGGATTTGAAGGTGTCTAAAGTGTGTGTTTGAACAGCTTTCGGAGAATTAGATCTGTTGGTTAGGTCATCAATTTCTGCAGACTTGAGAGAAGCTATTGGGAGTCTATTTGGTGAGAAGAGCACACCTCTGTTTTGCAGTGACTTTGTGTGTGTCCTCATTGTGGTTTTAGTCTGTATCACCAGAGACAAAACCAATTCCATTTTTTCACATGGGTTGGCTAATATATGTTTAAGAAATTAAAAAAAAAAAAGATGTTGTGACGCTTTATATTGCAAAAATTATTTTGTGTTTAGAAAGACAGCTCAATAGTTAACTGTTGTCGTGCTACTTTTTGAAGCTGAAATTACACTAGAATTACTTAAAAATGTGAAAGATACATAAAATCAAGCGGCTTAAATGTTGATAATGAATCATCCTTTGAAGTTGCTAATTTCATCTTAATTTGGGAAATGTTGTTCTGTCTTTAACAAAAAAGGTATTGTTTTCTGACAGATAATTCTGCAACTCATTTTAGAGTTATGTACTAAATAAATCACAATCAGATCCTGATGAGTATATAACAAAAGTTTTAAAACACTTTTCCTCATCTGCCAAAAAAGCTTCAGAATTACAGTAGATATTTCATTTTGTCAGTCTTGATTACATGACATGCCTCTTCAACCCAGTCATTCCTACAACCTGCAGTTGAAGAGATTTTGAAACGCTTTCCAGTTATTTTGTACATTAGGTCAGGATTTCTCAGTCTCAAATTCTATAATCATGACAGAAAGGATGGAGAGAGACTTCCAGTAACTGAAGAGTACTGGTTTCTTTGCAAGTCAGTTATAAAATTAGAGTAACATTATCTTGTACCTCCTGAAGTTTGAATTCACTGGAGAAAAAATAAGGAATTTGTGACCAGTCTTAAATGTACCTAAACCACATCATAGCAAAAAGCAGTCAGTGACTGCATTCAGTGATACATTTGGGTTCTCCAATACTTGGCTTCACTTTTGAATCTAATTATCAAAATTAATTTTAATTGTATTCAGATGCTAAAAATGGGACTTTTCCAGGAAATTTCAAGTATTATTGCATGTGGTGACCTTTGTTCTGCCAGCCTTACACCCACTGTACAACCTGCTGGATACCTGAGGGCTGAATTTTGGGTGGAAGCCAGCTGTGCAGGCACCATCTTATGGACCAGCTGAGGCATATTAACTGGTCCATCTGAAATCTGAACAGTAGGAATAGCCAGGTGGGGGTCGGGATCTTCTCCCGGGTAACCAGTGACAGGACACAAGGACATAGTCTTAAACGGTGCCAGGGGAGGGTTAGGTTGGACACCAGGAGGAATTCCTGCACAGAAGGGGTGATTAGATAATGGAATGGACTGCCAAGGTGTTGCAAAATGTGGAATATGTAAAATTTGCTCAAGAAAGGATGTTCTTTGATGTTTGATCTTTGTATACTTTCAGGCTTAATCAACAAAAGGGAGATTTCATCTGTGAAACAGACAGCAGCTAGCAAGCAAGCTCTAAGTGATGTTCAGGTGCCAGAAAGATAAACTTGTTGGTAGAATTGCCTTGTTAAGGTTTAGGGCTTGACATGCTGTGATGATTTCAGACGCAGAGAGAGGTTAACAAACCTTGGGGAGAAGGATGCCCACTGACAGTTGGCACAAAGAACANTTTAGAGTCTTTGGTTTACACATTTTGGGCCTAGGGCGGTCAGGGTGTCCTTGGAGAGCAGGCCCAGAGAGGCTTTGTTGTGTCTACCTGGCATGAGAGAGCAGAAGTTAACAGGCTGCGAGAAACTTCAGAGTTGCACACTAGGCAGTACAGGATTTGAAAAACATGAAAGTTAAAACCTAAGGCATCACCCATGTGCATTTTATGTTCTCTCAAGCAAGTCTTGCAGTCTTCTTAAGCACAAGGCCATGAAGAGCTGTGGGTCTGGGATTTGAAGGTGTCTAAAGTGTGTGTTTGAACAGCTTTCGGAGAATTAGATCTGTTGGTTAGGTCATCAATTTCTGCAGACTTGAGAGAAGCTATTGGGAGTCTATTTGGTGAGAAGAGCACACCTCTGTTTTGCAGTGACTTTGTGTGTGTCCTCATTGTGGTTTTAGTCTGTATCACCAGAGACAAAACCAATTCCATTTTTTCACATGGGTTGGCTAATATATGTTTAAGAAATTAAAAAAAAAAAAGATGTTGTGACGCTTTATATTGCAAAAATTATTTTGTGTTTAGAAAGACAGCTCAATAGTTAACTGTTGTCGTGCTACTTTTTGAAGCTGAAATTACACTAGAATTACTTAAAAATGTGAAAGTTACATAAAATCAAGCGGCTTAAATGTTGATAATGAATCATCCTTTGAAGTTGCTAATTTCATCTTAATTTGGGAAATGTTGTTCTGTCTTTAACAAAAAAGGTATTGTTTTCTGACAGATAATTCTGCAACTCATTTTAGAGTTATGTACTAAATAAATCACAATCAGATCCTGATGAGTATATAACAAAAGTTTTAAAACACTTTTCCTCATCTGCCAAAAAAGCTTCAGAATTACAGTAGATATTTCATTTTGTCAGTCTTGATTACATGACATGCCTCTTCAACCCAGTCATTCCTACAACCTGCAGTTGAAGAGATTTTGAAACGCTTTCCAGTTATTTTGTACATTAGGTCAGGATTTCTCAGTCTCAAAGTCTATAATCATGACAGAAAGGATGGAGAGAGACTTCCAGTAACTGAAGAGTACTGGTTTCTTTGCAAGTCAGTTATAAAATTAGAGTAACATTATCTTGTACCTCCTGAAGTTTGAATTCACTGGAGAAAAAATAAGGAATTTGTGACCAGTCTTAAATGTACCTAAACCACATCATAGCAAAAAGCAGTCAGTGACTGCATTCAGTGATACATTTGGGTTCTCCAATACTTGGCTTCACTTTTGAATCTAATTATCAAAATTAATTTTAATTGTATTCAGATGCTAAAAATGGGACTTTTCCAGGAAATTTCAAGTATTATTGCATGTGGTGACCTTTGTTCTGCCAGCCTTACACCCACTGTACAACCTGCTGGATACCTGAGGGCTGAATTTTGGGTGGAAGCCAGCTGTGCAGGCACCATCTTATGGACCAGCTGAGGCATATTAACTGGTCCATCTGAAATCTGAACAGTAGGAATAGCCAGGTGGGGGTCGGGATCTTCTCCCGGGTAACCAGTGACAGGACACAAGGACATAGTCTTAAACGGTGCCAGGGGAGGGTTAGGTTGGACACCAGGAGGAATTCCTGCACAGAAGGGGTGATTAGATAATGGAATGGACTGCCAAGGTGTTGCAAAATGTGGAATATGTAAAATTTGCTCAAGAAAGGATGTTCTTTGATGTTTGATCTTTGTATACTTTCAGGCTTAATCAACAAAAGGGAGATTTCATCTGTGAAACAGACAGCAGCTAGCAAGCAAGCTCTAAGTGATGTTCAGGTGCCAGAAAGATAAACTTGTTGGTAGAATTGCCTTGTTAAGGTTTAGGGCTTGACATGCTGTGATGATTTCAGACGCAGAGAGAGGTTAACAAACCTTGGGGAGAAGGATGCCCACTGACAGTTGGCACAAAGAACACAGAATTTACAGACCACAAGGACACCTGGCAGAACCCCCAACATTAAGAAGAAACTAATGAAGCCAGCTCAGCAGGTGTGCTGAAGTCAGCTCCAGCTGGGTAAGAGGTAATTCTGGCAGGGGGAGATTGGGACCACTGACTCACTGGCCACCGACCCAGGAAACTCACTGTACCAGAAGAGAGACTGAGCGTGAGGGCCAAGTAACGTGACAGGCGAGAGAATAATTAACCAATAGAAGATAAGAATACTGATTAATAAGAGAACTATGTAACTTGTAGCCAATGACCACTAATTCTTTTGTTTGCTAAAATCTATAATTAGTAAAAAGTTTTGATAGTTGGTGTGCCTGATTCATGGAATGCCACTGAGCACCCAAGCTTGCGCAACTCTGAAATAGAATAATTAATGTCTGCCTCGAGCGTGTAATTATTGGCTTGTCACACAAACAGGTGATTAATCCGATTTTTGTGGACAACAGAGGGAGGTGGTGGAGTCACCGTCCTTGGATACGTTTAAGGAAAGACTGGACGTGGGACTCGGTGCCATGGTGTAGTTAACACGGTGGCGTTCGGTCATAGGCTGGACTCGATGATCGCAGAGGTCTTTTCCAAGCTAACTGAGCCGGTGACTGTGACTCCGAGGGCCGGCTGAGGCACGGGGCACGCTCCACACGCTCCCGCTCCGCTCCCNCGTGCGCGGTGTCGGCAGCCGGTGGCCAGCAAACAGCCGCTGCTCGCCTCGCCGAGGGGCCAGGAGAGGCGGGCTTGCCCCTCCTTTTTGCGTTATCCCCTGTCACGGGTACCATGGGGATCAAAATAAGGGTTCCTGACCTGACGTTTTGTAAGCTTAGCCAGTAAAGGAGAGAGTAAGTTAATGGTCTTGAGTGTGAAGATTTAAATCTGCCGTGCAGAGGTCGGCTTTACTTAAAGCTCGGGCATGAACTCTTAACCGCAGTTGTATAGGAGACCTGTTTGTGCAAAATTCAGAAACACTTCAGGAAATGTTGCTGATGATAAATAGCATTTTTCTTTTCAGAAGCCCTGAAATGAAATCCAGGAGTGGCTTTGTGTTGCTGTTAAAAAACGTGCTTCCATCTAGATAACGATAAACCCGTATTTGTATCAGAGGTTATTTGACTCCTGCTCTCTGACACATGAGTTGTTGAGATTTTATTATCACGTAAATATTGCTGGTAGAGTAAATGTAAAGGCCGTGTGTAACACCGTGAAGCTTAACAGAGTGTTCCGTCATTCCACTCTTACAGTAAAGGTACAAAAGGACAAAAATGAGCCAGTGTTCAGCCAGAAAGTGATTAAAAGTGGATACAATTGCACAATTATGGCAATGGTATTAGTGAAAGAATGCTGTAAGTACAGAAAGCCAGTAATGGGCTTGATACAGCGTTTCAATGAAATAGGGTTTTATTCCATTAAAAAAAACCCCAACCCCCTTGTGTTCGCTTAAAGGAGAATCTGACTAGAAGCTGTGCTTTCTTTCTCTGGTCTCCACTCACCTGAGTTGGTTATCTCTTCCCCACCCCTTCCTGTGCTGCTGGGCTCCTTCTATAGCATTGATGGTTCTTATGCCATGTCTTTCTGTACTGGCAAGAGCAATGGCCTAACACTTAGAATATCTTTATTTTAGCCCTGGCACTAAACACATTCTGTCACCATTGCCTGTTTGAAATGGGTTTGTAAATTGTTGCTGGGGAAGTATTGGTTTTTGTGAGCCTTTTCAGTTGTGGCTAGAGAGGTGTAAAGATTTCAGGATTTGCATTAATGCCTTGGATGTTCTGAGAAAACTTTGCTTTTTGTTAAGGACTTCTGCAATTCTGTGTTGTCCTGCATGACTGTTTGCCTTTGGACATCTCTCCTGCGGCAGCCTTTTCATAATGCTGTGTTTGTTTTAACGTTGTAGTGTCTATATTACTTTATGGTTAGAAAAGCGTCTTGTGATTCTGCAGGAAGTGGTAGTTTTATTTTACAATTTTAAGCCTGGCTTATGTTACTGGACGTGAACAGAGTGAGAACAGAACGTTATGGCCTGGCCAGTCCTATTCTTTAGACGTGCTCCAGTTGTCACTGGATGTGTCATTGGAATCTTGTGTGTGTGGCTATGTATTTAAGGGTCTTCATGTCTTAAGACTGACGGGAAGCTATCTAGTTATTGACATTTCAAACCTCTGAAGAAAAAAAAGGTCCGTGGTTTAGTCTTGGAAGGTCACCAGGAGTTTCTAAAATTAGCAGTTTAATGTTGTATCAGCCTTGCGAAACCTATCACCTTGATCTTAATAAGTCTTATGGGCCACTTAACATCTCCACTTACTTACTCTTTAGTGCCTGTATTTACTTGGGAAAACTCAAGTAGGAAAATTACAGCATTTTAAGCAAATAGATTAAACCAAATGTATTTACTTAACTTATGTGATCCTAAATGTTTACAGCTTTGGGTAATTTCAAGTTCAGCTGGAGTCTTCAGAGGCCTAGAGGAAAAATTGATATCAAAATATAAGTGATAGTGCAAAAGTTTTCCCACTTGAGGTGTGGAAGGCCTGGACAATATGCACCATGTCAGGGAACTGTTACTTGTATCTGAATTAGCCAAAAAAGAATTTGCTGGTGGCACAGGATACAAGTAGTCAAGACAGCAAATATGCCAAGCATAAAGGAGCACCATACTCAAGGTGCAGTTCAGTTGTGTTTGTTCATTTGTAAGAATGTTTGATGGGAAGAAGACACTGTTTTGTGGTCAGCTTATAGAGGCTACTTAGTGTCTCACTTCAAAAGAAACAGTACTTTTGATTGAGCTACATGAATGTAGTGCTTGTTTTACAAAAACATGACTGAATTTTCAACAAATGTTGAAGAAGAGTAAGCCCAAAGGAAATGTGTGAATAACTCTCTCATGGCAGTCTGATTTTGTTGTCTCATGTACGTTTCTCAAATGGAATTTGCACTTAATGTGATACGGATTTATGTGAAGAACGTTTTTTGACTTAATTTCTGACAATAACAAAACTATAGCGTGTTCCTTATGTCTGTTTTTTTTTTTTTTGTATTGGTTATATTGGTTTAGACTAAGTTGACTTACAAATTTGTAAAATCCCGGTGAGCTGGGGAAGAGAAACATTGTATTTCTTGTGAGCTGAAGAGTCTCTTCAAAGATAGTTGGTGGCAATGTGTATTGAGGTACAGCTTGGGCTTTTTTTAATTACTGGCTAGCAGTGTGGGTTGTATGGAACACAGTTGTGTGCATAGTGAGGCTGTAGAGTCTCTATTCCTTTCCAGTGATATAAATTAATGATGTTTATTTTAAAACTTTCTCTGCTTAGTTCAGCTATTTAAACTGCTATAAGAGACAGCCTGTTTATAGTAGCTTGCTAGTATTAAAAACCTGTGAAGCAAAGCAGAAGGCAGTAGTTAAAGCAGTGACACTCGCTTGGTTTTTGTAGCTGAGTCCTGTTTGTGTCCATGTTCTGTTGAGCTTGCAGCTGTCTTTGTAGCTGCCGTGAGTGTGTCAGAGGTTACTGGGCTGTGGGCTTGGGACCTCTGTGTCAGAAAGTCTGAGCACTCACACTGTGCAGCTTTTTTCTTTTTTTCTGTGTGTACATTTTCTGTTTGCACGTTCCTGAATTCTATTCAGGCAGTTTCTTTTGTTATGAAGTGTATTTCCCAAGATTCTTGTGCAATCTCGTTCCTTTGCAAAAAACTGACCTTCTGTAAGTGTGTTTCAATATAAACAAATTTTGACCTTGTTTAATGCTAGCATGTCACTCCAGGTTTATCCAGGTCTCCATAATTATTCTGCTCTGGAAAAAAATACAAAACCTACCAATTGGATTCAGCTATGTACTTCCAAACTTGGGTAGTTCCTCTGTAAGTTGTTTTGGTAGATTTCAAAGTGCAGTCCTTAATGACCCAGACTTAATTAATTACTAAAATATCTTCTCTGAAATGAACTTGTAAGTAGAGATGTTGTCTAACATTCAAGTACATGGATCTTTGTACATTTTGGGGGTAGACTGTTTGAGGGGGGAAAAAAAAAGCCCATTCTGGAGATCCATATTGATAGAGCATCTCAATTTAGATTTGCTTCAGCATGTAGGGTGGGCCTTAGAGAGTGACAGGTTAATCCAAAATACCCAATACTCTTAACCAGCAACTGCACACATGGGTAACCAACTGGTCAATCCCTTGCTGGGGGGTGTAATAACCTGTCTGTTTGAGGAAAGTAGGGTTGCTTTTCTAGGAGTGTTGCAGCATTCAAAAAAGACACCCAGAGACGTGAACTCCTGGTGCCTGCACTGCAGCCTGTCCTTGGTGTGAGCCAGCCCCGGAGAGCTGCACTAGTGCTGAACCCTGCCCCAGCTGGCAAGCTCCACACAGCTGCTTGCTCACGTCGTCGGGGTACCTCAGGTGTCAGTAAAGTTACTGACAAATGTTTTGTCAAATGAATGGTTGTACTGCAAAGGTTACATATAATTAAGCACAAATGAAGACACGAGTGAAGTGTAAATGGTGTAATCCTTTGATCATGCATGAAAGAGTCATTTGAAGCTGTGCTAGTGCTGTGTTGTGAATGTGTGCCAGGATACTGTACTCATGTAATCCTCTCATTGCTGCTGCTCAGCTGACCAAGTGTCTGAGACCTGTGAGTCTGCGGTGTGTTTTGTCAGAAACACGAACCCTCTGCTTTTGGGGCTTGTTTACTACTGAAGCTCTCTTGGCCAGCTGTACCTAGCTATATTCTAGCCCTTTTTGTTTCATGTTTCAAATGAAATGCTTTGGATGAATATCGTACCTATGGGTTTAAACTTGGTTTTTTGTTAGCTCTTTGAACATGTCATATATTAGTGTTCGTGTACCACTGAGTTACTAATGAGTTTGGATAAAAAAGCTGTGCTTGTGCTTAAAACCAAAGATAGTGAATCACAGTGAATTCTTGTTGTGGAATGTGACTTAGGAGATCCTGATTTTGTAGGTTATAATCAAAATATTTGTGGCGACTGCTGCAGTTCGTGGCATTGAGAAATATCACAAAGGTTGTAATTTAGTAATTTTACTGTACTGAGAACAGCTGAGCATGCAGCAGATAATCGTGAGTGCATGGAACTCTTGTGCCCTGGGGCATATCTGGAGGAAAACATCATCAATAGATCCTTCTCATTTTTTAAATACAGTTTTTGATATGAAACTGTTTCGTTTATGTGGTACCTATTAAATTTACCAGTCTTGGGGAAATGCGTAGGCCTCTTCCAAAATGATATAAAGAGCAAAGCAGGTATCGGCATTGCTGTTGGTGGCTGCCAGTTGTATGAGCAGTATGAGATTGGGGTTTTGCAAGAGTGTTAATGCTTCGTGTTGCCTTCTTGGTAGAGGCATGGATCTGGGCTGACAGCCTGCCACTGGAGAGGTAGCTGGCAGATACAATTTGAACAACAACATGTGGGGGTAGGAAAGTAGGGATCAAAATCTGCCTTATGTCTCCAAATATAATTGCTAATCTTCTTATGGAAATGGCTGTTGGAAGATTTTTCTACACAAAAAGATATTGGAAGATTTTTATGGCTTTTTTTTTTTTTAATAGAACATTAGTGGAGAGACTTGCATCTACAGCACTTGCAAAGTTTAGGGCTAAAAGATGTTAAATAATTACCTGCTATTTATTGCTTGCAGCTGTGCTTTTTTTGCTGCTCTCTGTGCATGGTCCTTAAAACCTTACACTTGATTTAAATACATCTTCAAAAAAAAAAGTCCTCTTAGCACAAACATTAACCATTGGTATGCTGACCACTGAGTGGGATCAGGAAGATTAATGCTAGTCAGACATTACTGTCTTTTATTTTCATCTGACTGGCTTCAGCTTCCATCCAGCAGATTTTTTAGAGCTTTTGTTGATAGGTTGGGATCCTTTGATGCCTGTAATATTTTCACTATGTGGTATATGTACATTGTGGTGGAGTATCTTTCTTGATTTTGTAATGATAAATACATTAAATGAGCTATTTCAAGCCTTATGAAAATACCATGGAATTAACTTCTGTGGCTTTTCCAGAATTTTCAGTATTGTTCTTCAAATATGTCTTTTAGAGCTTTAAATAGCATCCCTTTAGGAGTTTTGTGGAACATTGGATTAAAATTGTTTCACTGCTGTTTAGTTTTTACCTTGAAAGGCTACCCTTTGGTCACAGTGACAGCTGGATGTGCAAGCTGGATTGTCTGCCTGCTTTTGTTCTTGAATTCTTTTGCGGTTATCACCTTTCCATGTTCAGTCCTTCGTTCTCTAGATCTGGGCATGGATAAAGTTTGCATTTCATAACATTAAAAAGGGTTTTCTTTGAAGAGGCTATAGCACAGCAAGCTGGAAGCCTTTTTGATGCAACTGTTATTTATAACCTGTTCCTATTTACAACTGCCAGTTGCTGGCAGGCAGTGCTGTTCCAATACTATATGTAATATTGAAGGGTTTTATAAGGCCTAATATTGATTGTTTTGAATGTCTGGGAGAGTCATTGTGGTTAGGTAACTTCGTTCAGCAGTCACTATTAAACTGTGATATGATAGAGATATTTGTGTGGGGGAGTATTGTGTAATACTAGATTGTGGTGCATTTCATTTACAGAATTATCTGTATCAGTCACTTTTACAGGCTGCTTATTCAATAAAGGAATACTTAATTTCAGTGAGTAATTGAGATTTTATATATATTCTGAATTCAGTATTCTGGTATAGTTACAGTACAAATTCCATAAATTGCTGTAGATGATCAAACTGGATCACCAAGGTAATTTTTGTTTCTTCCTCATAAAGCCTAAGCACTGAAAATTCTGCCTTCAGTAGGTGGTTTGGCTGGCCACTCTTGCCTGTAAGCATAGCCTAGTAGTCTACAAGTGAGCATCCTTCAGCTGATGGAATTGCTTGAATTTTGTTTCCCAAAACAGCCAAAAATTTCTCAGTCTGTATTCTGTTTGTCTGTGGACTGATCAGAGGAGTTGTGCAGTCGTCTGCCTTGGGATGCTGGGAAGGGGAGATGATGTTTCCCTGCACATGTACATGTCTGCATGCTTGAGCTTTTTTGTTATTCCCTGAAGCTGGTACGGCATGTAAGCACACAGCTGAATGTCTTGGGTGAAAGAGAGAGGACAAGAACTCCTCATCTGCATGGAGCAGTAAACAATGCCAGTGGGTTTGTTTATTTCTTTTTAGCAAGTAGCAGAAGCAATGGAGAATGCTGCGTGATAGAAATTGGGGGCTTGGGAAGCTTCTTTCTGGAGGGACAAAAAGATAGGATTTGTAGCTCTTGAAGATCTAAGAATGTATGGGACGTGTTTTTCTTCTAGCAACTGGTAGAAATTGTTGAAATGCCTGCTTTAGAGTAGATTTAAACTAATAAGGAGACGCCTGAAAATCTGAGATTAAAATGAACATGAATTTGATAGCATTCCTTCTCTGGAATGGAAGAACTGACAGCCAGTGATTTTAAAATAGCATAACTTCTACAAGCCAAGAAAACAGGTTGGTAGGGTCTCTCCTAAGATATAAGGAGGAATATAAGGTGATCAGTCAGTTTGAGAAAGAGCAATTCTGATGCAGACAAGAGAGCAGTTGAGCAGTGTTACGAAGTCCAGAAATACTGTTGATTAAAAAATATCATATGAAAAGCTGGAAGCAAGGACATCTGTCTTGGGTTGCAGTACAAATAACAGCCAAGGTGAAAAGTCATGGGATAAAAAAGCAGATAAAAAGATGTCGAGATAATTTAAAGTAATTAGGGAGAATGCTGAAGTGAAACATTTACTTGATGAAAGTAAGTACATAATGATACAGATTGTTGAATTCATCTTTGCTTTGGTCTTCTGAAAAAGATGAATTCTATCCAGAAACATAAAGGAGATCACAACTCTCCCCTGACCCAGATTTTAGATAAGCTGAAATATGTCTAGATCCTCTTGGCCTAGTGGGTTCCAGTGGAAGTAAATCGGTTCTGTGTGTTGTGAGTAGCTGAACACTTTCTTCTGCAAAAGCGTGTGGCCTGGTGCAGCACAGCTGGTGCTTACGGGTTTCATGGAAATAATGGATGGCCTCAGCATTGTGGAAGTGGGAAAAAACACTGTTTGTCTTTCAGGGGAAAGGAAGAGGAGGACTTTAGAGTTAAGTCAGGTTGACTGAAGTAACTGAAAAAGTGATGGAGCTAATAAAGAAGTAATACATAGATAAGCACCAAGGGATATTAAGGTAGTAAAGAGACAATAGATTGTGTTGGCCTGGTCTAATTTCCAAGTTAATTTGGTGTGTGCTAAGGCAGTAGCAATAGGTGCTGTACCTGGCTTTTTATGAAGTTTTGGCACAGCCCCATGTGACATTCTTAATTAAAAATAAGCAAAAAAAAACCCCTCAATGTACAAAATAATGGAATAACTTCAAGGTGAGGTTGTTATATCATAGCTGTTCAGTGTTATGGTGGGTTGACCCCATCCAGTAGCTGGGCACCCATCCAGGTGCTTGCTCCCCTCCTTCCACCCCTCACTGGCATGGAGAGAGAATAGGGAGGGCAGAAATGAGAAAACTTACGGATTAAGAACAAGACAGTTTAAGAAGTAAAGCAAAGAGGAAGAGAAACAAGTGATGCACAGGCAGTCACTCACCACCCCTAGCAGCAGAGCTGTGCTCAGCCAGCCACTGTGTGATGGATGTCTTGGGTGACAAAGCCAGCCAGTTTGTTACTGCTGGGCATGGCATCACATCATACGGAACAGCCGTTTCTCCAGCTCAGGTCAGCTCTCCTGGCTCTGTCCCCTTCCAGCCTGGTAGCCACCCCCAATCCTACTTGCTGGGATAGGGACTGAGTGCAGGAGAAAGAGAGGAACCCTTCATGCCGTGCAGGGCCTGATCAGCCATAGCCCAAACACGGCTGTGTCACCAGTGCTTCGAGTTACAGCTCCAAGGCACAGCCCCCTCTGGGGCACTGGGAGGAAGACTGCCTCCAGCAGCCAGCTCAGTACAAATGTTTATGAAGAACAATTAATAAGTACTCTGCGTTGCACTAGCAGTCATTGATCTTCACAGGACTGTGTTGTGAAGAGTGAATGGTATGTCTCCAGTCCCCCATAACTCAGTATAATCCATCATAAAATTTGGCATAGATTTAGGGATTGTTTTATCTAATTCCACAGTTGCTATATTAGAACAGCTTTTCTTGTTGCCAGTTATGCTTAATATAATGGCCTTTTTAAAAAGCCACCTTTTTCTCAAAACTGCTGAGGTATTTTAGAGGCCTCTGTTTATCCTTTTAAAAGTACGTTTGGTTTTTTGTGTTTTCTGGAGTCAGTTAAATGCAATGTTTCTTTTTGGAAATGTTAGGTTGAAAGGATGATTTAGAGCACTGAACTGTGACTCTTGAGGTATAGTTCTCCTTTTTCTGATGCTTTTTGTGTTATAAGAGGCTATGTTATTGGCTCTTGTTTCCTTTAAACCTTTCTATGTAAATGTGACGTTCTCTTACATTTCTTTGTTCTGTTTAAATTATTTTCTGTAAGTTTGTAGTCAATATAAAAAAAGTGACACAGTAGTATAAATACTTTCACTGAATTAATTCATTAAAATAGTAGGCTTGTGCAAATTACAATTGGTGTTTTTCCGAATTAGGTTTAAGAATGTGAATCGACAAGCAGTATTTTTTTGCTAAAAATGATTTACATTTTAACTGCTACTTGTTTGTTTTAGTCCTTGTTTATGCTTTTCTGCAAGATTTTTATAGACTGCAAAAATACCTTCAGACTCTGATAACTAGCAATGACATAGAGGAATCCTCTAATCTTTTTTGTAATGTGGTTTGTTAATTATCAAAAGTGTTTTGAAACAAGATGTTTAACAGTCTAATACATTTCACCTCGGTGAGACTAAAGGGAAACTGGAGCATGTGGTATTGGCAGTATTTTTATGTAATTGGTTTTAACTGGGTGAGTCTTTGCTCATGAACGTTAATTTTATTTATGCTGGGGATTTGGAATAGCTTTTCCTTTGGCAGGTTGACAGGAACTAAAGGATAAAGCAGGGATTTGTATTTTTCTGGAATGGTTAGAGAAAATTATGGAAGTTTTTCATAAAGGTTAGGAAGGAAGTTGTCAAAGTTGTGAGAGTTTAGGGAGAGTGTTAAAAATTTGGAACATCTAATTATAATCTTCAATGTGAAATAGATTTTTACCTCTTTTTTTTCTGGGAGGAAAAGGTGATTATAAGACCCAAGAAGCAAAACTCAGTCTTTTTTGGTCAGTTTATTGTAACAGAAGCTGATCAGAGCAACAAAAGGGGAATAAGGTTTCTTTGGTTTGGTGATTTAAGCCTCAACAACATCTAAAAAAAAAGTTTTAAATTTGTTTTAAAATTTTGAGTCTCACCAGAGCAAAACACGAGATTTGTTTTGTCCAGGGTCTCCTGTTTGAAAGCCGCAGAGCCCCTTGGCAGTGAAGGCCAGGGCTGCTGTGCACCTCTGACCTGACTGGCTGCTCCCTGCTTAGGGCTCAGGAGTGGAAGAGGAGCTGATATAGTCTGAAGAGCCGTGTTGTTTTGGTTTTGTTTGTCTGTTTTAGAAGCCCCTTGTGCCTGGCTAGGGAAGCAGTCTGGTTTGCATAGATAGTTCTAAGATCAAGAACCTGATCAGGGCTGTGGTTTCTCCTGCGAATGTTTCGGCTCTTTGCCTGTCATTTTCTGTGGGGAGTGCCCATGATACAGCAAGTCAAAGCTTTGTGCTAAAATGATTCACCTGACTTTCAGCCTACTCCCAAATTGCTCAAAGGAAAGACAGCCTTGGGTCTATATGTCTAAAAATAATACAGCCTGTGGGTAATTGGTTGAGTGCCTCTGCATTAAACTTTATAGATACTTTTGATTACTGTGTTGTCTCTTGGCAAATGTGTTAAAATACTCAAAAAATGATTTCATTGGAAGTGAATGGTAAGCAGCTAAACATTAGTTTTAGATCAGGGAAGCTTATGTTAAAAATTCACACTCTTAATTTGGGTTGTTCTGTTTAACAGTACACGGTGCTGGTTTACAGCTTTGACAAGTGGTTATCTGATAGTCCATTCCTCTTGAGAGGGACAGATGTGTCTTCACTTGGGTCTTTTCTATGGCAGGAAGGCTGTGAAAAAGGAGTTAAAATTAATGATTACAGTGTATTGTGCATCTGTTAATTCCTGCTGTTGTTCCAGTTCAGCAGTAAGTTAAGCTGCTTTCCAGCACAGTCGATTTCATTCAGAGCACCATTTACTTGAAACAGGCTTACTGGAGTTCACAAGTTATCTATTGTTGTTATTATTATTCATTATTAAATTAGTGAATAGCTAATGTGATAGTAAATGTAATGATTCACTCCATGTTGAGCTGTCCTGCTGTGCTAAGGACAGCTAGCTGACATTTTTTCTTTACCTGCCTTTATATGAAAACATGAAATGACTTTTTCTTGATGCCAGTGGTATTCCTTAACATGGGCATAGTAATTAATACATGTAAGACATAAACCAGCTCACTCTTAGGGGTTTTGGAAATAAGTGGAGACAAGTATGTTTTTCTGTATATTAAATTCAAGAGTAGTTGTATTTAATTTTGAACTTCTCAAGTTCAAAAGTCTAGACCTTGATTATGAATGAGATTTGGTCTGGTCATTCAGATAACAGGATATAGTCTAGTGTATTCTCCTGATGAATGCTGTACCGAAATTTTCCTTTGGAGCAGAAAGTGAGCATTGGAGTTGCCCTGCCAGTCAAGACTGCTTGAATGTGTCATTAGTTGAATTGCATAAATTGGAAATGGTTTATTAAGCTCAACTGTTTCAGTACTTCAGCCCTTGTTTTATCCATATGCTGTGTCACGTGACTGTTGGAAAGTTTAACTGGAAAGCTAAATAACGTGAGCTCCCTAGTTTGGATTGCACTGCCAATGGAATGGCACAGAGTGCAAATCAATGGCCATACAGTGGTAACAACTGACTTCTCATCTGTGAACATAAGCCATGTAGATTGAGAAGACTCAAACACCCCTATCAGTGTGCTTTCCCTTAGGCTGAAAAGGCACAACTAGTCATGGGAATTGGGCTGAAGAAGAGAAACAAGTATTTGGGAAAGATTGCTTGCAGACTTCAGTTCCTCTGGCTTTAGGCTGGTTTTCTGGCAGTAGTTGTCTGACAGAATTTAATTGACTTCGTAAGTGATATGTTTATTATAGTTCAGTAAGATGTAAAAAATATTTTTTGTTTTTAATTCTTCAAGTTTCATTTTTTGAAACTTCAGAATTTCTCTGTTACTGACATAGAACCAGTCTCTTAATGTGCCAATCACACGTGACAAGTGAAAGCATGCCCTTAAAACAGGACACTTGCATGAAACAATTGCAGGGGTTGGTGGAATTAGCCTTGGAGAGCAGTAATGGAACTTGGGCTGAAGCTTAATCCTGATGTGTCTAAAAAGAGGCTGAATACCTGAGGAAGTGTGGTTTGGATCCTTAAATTTCGGATCCTCCATCTGCAGGCTACCTATGTCGGAACAGCTGTGCAGGCTGTGGTTGCTGTTCTGTAGCACAGCGTGGCAGGTCTGGTTTCAAAATACAGGTTTCTAAGATGCAGTCTGTGGTAGGGAGTGAGGGTCAGCAAGAGTCAACATCTCCTGTTACATTCTGTGTGTTCTTTTTCCACTTGCTTCATCATCTTCATTGGGGTTTACAAAGCCATGTCTGGTGCCAAGCAAACAAACCCTGTATACTTTTTGTGGGATTGGTATTTTTAGTGCTTGGTGAGATAAATATCTAAAGAGTATGCTGAACATATAATTATTCCCATTGGGGAATAGGAATGATTTTGGACTTGGGCTTGTTTTGCTGGGTTTTGTTTTGTAGCCACATTTATTGGGACTGTGCAAACATAACTTGTGTGTCTTTTAATAAACAGCCCATGCTCCTGAAATGGTGTGTAGTCATTGAAATTCAACTAAACTTAAGTTCTGCTTTCCTATGTTCCGCAACAAGTTATTAGTTTTAGCTTTTGCCTAGTCTGCTCTGATGCACTGATCTTTTTGCATATTCTTTTAAAGATTTCTTCATCCTTCTGCTTCACTTTGTTTTATTTGCCTATACAGGAGCTATAAAATATTCTGGAAGCTCAAGAGAAGAGAGTATATATGGTTGATCACTCCTGCTTTCCTGTCTTTCTTCCTTTGTTTTGCCCTATCTAAAAGCAATAGTAGTAGTTTCTAATCTTGTTTTTATGGATTCTGGATAAAGTCCCTTGTCTCTGGTGTACAACAGGTGGGACTTTGAGTCTTAAAGTAGTACAGTGTCTGTCTCTGGTGTTTGATACATAGTTAATGGAGAGAACTAGACCTCTGCCTGCAGTGAAAAGACTGAAAAGAGCACTTTGTTTCTTCTTTTCCTGCCTCTTCTGACAGATGAGTGTTAATATTCAGAAACCACTGATGCTTTTATGATGTGACCTTGGCAGTCCAGTGACAACCTGAGGATGTGACAACTGTATTAGGTTTTTGAGCTAGGTGGCTTTGATCATCATTGTGAAGGACTATTGCTGGAGCCTGTTCTCAAACAGGTATTCATGAATGTGGGAATCTGGCAGCTGAACTGAGAACATTGGAACCAGAGTTTATGATCTCATGCTGCATTTCTGCCCTCTTCTGCAGCAAAATGGAGGTTTGTGTGGAGCCTTCTGTATGGAACTAATCCTTTTGTAACATGAATCTTGGACAGTACAGTATTGCTCTGTCAGTTTGTAGAATTTGCCAGAATTGGATCAGGGCCTGCTGCATGTGTGTGAAAAGCCTCTGCATTGTTTGTGCCTCTTGTTGCAGGACCCAGAGCAAAAGTTTTGTCTAAGTGCAGCTTTGCAAGAGTTGTCTAATTTGTTTTCCATTTCTTAGCACTTTGGAGTAAAAGGTAAAAGTGAGAAACAGAAGAGATGAGTAAATGTTAGAGAAGAGTTTAGTCTCCAGAGAGAAGAAAAGAGAGTAATAGAAAAAACTGAGAGTAGAACTCTGTTTCCTGAGTTTCCTCTAAGGAAGGAAGAGGAAGATCCACCAGTGATAACATTGATGTATAACCCTAAAACATTCCACTTTTAATTTTTTGCCTTCTGATGGCATTACCTTTAGAAGTTCTAATATATTCAAGTCTGCTTTTGTGACCTGTGCTACCTCAAAGGTTCCGGGTCATGTATTATTAACATGTTTTTCTTAAATTTTTTTCTCCCTCCAATATCTGTCTAGTTGAATAATTGGCATGACTCATTTTTTGATGGAAACATGTAACACTTTTTCATATCTGGAAAAATTGATTTAATATTAAATGTCATATTCTGGGAGAGCTTTTCCTGAAATTTTAATGTGTTACTCTTTTTTAAATAAGTCTACTTCTATTCTCAACTTAAACGTGTACAGTGGCAGTCACATCATTCTTCAGGTGTATCATATTTCACTGCATAAGCAAATCCACCAACATTCACTCTCGTGAACAGTGATCATTCCAAATGCAGCAGTGTTTGTACAGGTACCATTCCCACTGTATTTTTACAAACCCTGTGTGTGTCCTGTGTAAGGCTGTTACACTGAAGGTTGTCCATAGAATATTCTTCACTGACCGTACTTTGGTGTAAAGTCCAGGAGATTGCTGGTTAGTTTTTTGTTTTACTGATGTATTTTCTTATTTTCATGGTGTTGAAGACTGTGTCTGTTGTCAGTCCATTACATTGACTTGTTCTTAAACAAAGGAGTCTCAAGATTGACATCACAGTCTCTCTTTGGTGTTAGTTTTGAAGTTAGATTTGAAAGTGGCAGAGAGGCGGCTACAAATAAGCTTTTCTATGTGACTTTTGTATAGGGTGACTGATGAGCCCAGACAGGTGAGATTGTTCAGAAGATTGGAGGTGGTAGAACATTTATTAAACAGTTTCTTCTTTTAAACCTGTGGTGACACTTGACATTTCTTTCAGTTTTTGTGCTAGCTATGCATGCAATAGTAATAACTTGAGGACTAGTTCCTTCACAAATATCTTGCTTTTCATTGTCATTTTTCTGTCAAAGTAGCTATTATTCTATAACTTCATTTATGCAGTCTGTGCTGTGTTTTTGCTAACTCTGACTTGCTTCAGAGTTCCCACTTTTTGCTTGTTTCCCTGTGCAAAATTGCACTGCTTTCTCTTTGCAGGTGATTGACAAAATACGAGGTAATCACTTTCTTCCTCTTGGGTCATGAGAGAATTAGGGCTACAAAGAATGTTAGGCAGTGTTCAGTCTAACCTCATTTCAGAGACTGAATCAACTAGCTTAATGTAATTTTGGCAGATGTCTACCTTCACTAGTAAAAGAGATGCCTAAATCAGATCAGGTTGCTCTCTTTTACAGTGTTTACCATGAAGAAGTTTCTGCATATTAAGACTTGAGTCTTCTGCAGTTGGAGTCTAATGCTTGTTTGGTTCTTGATGGACAAGGTTACTGGTGCCTCCTCTGCAATGAACTGTTGAGGCCTTGGAGAGCATTGCTGTGTTCTTTATCTATTTCTACTTAGGTAAATCCATCAGATCCACTCATTCCTGTGTCACAGACTGTTTTATTGTTGTTATCTTGATTTCTGCTGCATCCGTCTATGTTTTTAGAAGATGCTCAGAAATTCATGTAAATTACCAGTAGAGTGGGATATTTGATGCATGCTTCTCCTTTATCCTGTTGGGTCAAATTCTGGGTTAAGTTGCAGGCATTGTGGCTATTATTTTGGAGTTTTTTAGTCACCTTGAAAGTGTAACTTCATTAAGAGTAAAAATCTGTAGATAATCTAGCCTCTTGACCCTGAATTAACACCTAATCTCTTAGAAAATGTAATTACTTTATAGGGTTATTTTCTACCAGGAAGAATAGTGTGGGATTGCTTTGTTCCCTGCAGTGGAGCAGACCTGTAACAAAGAGGTTTTATCTGCCTGGTTTGTTCTTTTTGTTGCCTTAATTTGATACTTATTGAAAGAAACTTGTTTCAGTGCCTGATTTAAGAATTTGGTCTGCACAATTATTCCACTTAAAGCCACAAAACTACATTATTGTTCAATTGCAATCAAATATTGCTGTTTTATGGACAGTGGGAAACAAATGGTGGTGGTGTGTGCAAAATTCTGAACCCTGTATATCATGATATGCTTTCCTTGCTTTCTTTTCTTCGTGGCTTTGTGGATAAGAAGTGTTTCACTTTGAGTTTTCTAGTATTTCCATTTTCAGATTTTTAAAAGCATACTTTTAAAGAGTTTCAAGTTTTCAGAAATAAAATTAAATACAGCCCTTCATGCCTAGTGCAGTGTAGTTTCCACTAGGGCATAGGTTGCCTCTTCTTTCTTCCATTTGAATTCATACGATGGTAAGCAGGTCATTGTTTCATATATTTGTATTCTTGAGTAACTTATTGAGGATTGCAGTGTAAATCAAGGAGGGATTATTCACAAATTTAACTTTCCCTTTAACCCTGAGAGAGTGATTTCAAATTCCCTTCAACTGAAACGGATATATTTGGACAGATTTAGCCTGTAGTATTTAAGACAAAAGCCTGATTCTGGCAATGTGTATTGACCCAGCTGGAGTCAGAACAAAATCAAGAAAGACTGCTGTATATTTTGAAAAATAGATGGAATGACTAGATCAAAATTAAAGCCAGTCTTTGAAAAAAAATTAATTCTGACTGTAGGCTAAGCCTGCAGAAGTCTCATTGCAGCTTATTAGAATGCTGTTTCTGGAAATATGTTTAGAACTTACTTTATCATACATGCAATGTCATATAATTTATGATAAATTATATTAAGAAAATACCCAACATACAGACTAAGGGAATTTTTTAGTCTCGTGTCCCTTCTTTTGATGGATGTGGTTGTACAGATGTTGCTGTGAGGAACAGCAGCCAAGGAGCAGTGTTAGGACACAGTTTGCTTTTGCTTTGAAAGCTGGAGGATATCGAATTACTGCTGATCCTAGTGGGTACCAGTCTCTCTTGCCATGCATGTGCTGACTGGCAAGCAGGTAACTGACCTGATGCTAAATGCTGAAACAGCTCTGTGGAGGCTCTCAGATAAACTGACTGCAGCTAAGCAGCTGATACAGGGACCGTGTGCCCCAAACCAAAGAGATGAGCTGAACTTAAGCTGAAGCAAGCCTGTAAACTGGGAAGGCTTAAACCGAAGCTTCCTTTCCTTTTCCTACACTGAGCATGCAAAGGGACCCCAAAGGGCTCTGTACTTAAAATGTAACTGTACAACAGGGCAAGGCAGCTCCTTAAAGAGGTGCTTTAGAGCTGCTGGGGTGAGGCAGGTTCAATAGAGATGTGCCCTTGATTGTGGGAACAGAGGAGGTGGGTCTTTTCAGCCAGTCCTGCTTTCCTGTAGCAGCTTTTGTTGTTTGCCTTGCACAAACCCATGGGCTATGGGTTCTTGTTCATAATTTTCTCATTTTCTGTATGGGCTGTCTTTCATTCCTTTTGCTTTTTATTGCCTAGAGAATAACTGAACTTGCTCTCAGTCACTCTTGGGAAGAAGCAGTTGTTGTCTTTGTTCTGAGGGGTTTTCCAGCTCAGAAGGTATAGGCTGAGCTAAGCCAGGGAGTCTTTCCCGCTGTTCAGCCTCATGTCTCTCCTCTGTTGTAGGTGAATTGGTGTCTGACTTACTTGGAGGATTGAACTCTGAAATCATTACTGTGCTTCACAGAAAACAACATAATGTCATGTTTCCTTTGTCTTAATTTTGACAGGATGTGTGTATTTGTAATTGAGATGTGAAAATGCGAGCAAGTAAAGTAGGTCCAAATGTTTGCTGGAAGAACTGTAATGGAATTGGTGGCACTATCAGAATTTAATGACCCCCAGATTGATGATACCTAAATCAGCAAGAAAAAAGGGAAATGCTAAACCTTCCTGCATATTCCCCAAGATAATGTTAGGGTTTGGGAACTAATCTATCAATGCATGTTACCTATGCAAAGAAGGTGAAAACTGTGATTATAATGGGACTGTCTTAAAAAGTATTTCCTTGATTGTGCTGGTTGCACTGTACTTGAATCTTTCACATTGCAAATCTCAGTGATTATGTGCCTAGCAGTGCTTTTAACACTTTCTGGTTTGCTTGAACATAATTTATAGCTCTTACATTATGTCTTCACTCAGAAATTTTGCAGACGGTTGAACTGGTTATCATCACAGAAGACAGTTGCTGTCTTTCTAGATGAAAGCAGAATATTGGCTGTTCATTACAAGTAAAACATGGACTTTTTTTAAAATTTAACTTACCTGGACTCCTTAGAAATAGTTATGATGGGGACTTTACCCACTTGTTAAATGCTGCAAAATGCAAAAAACTGTGTTAAGTAAGGTCTGATCTTCTATCTAAACTACTTGGGCAAGTGTCTTAATATCTTCTGCTTTTAAATATTTGAAGTTAAAATTTTATAGGTATCTTTAGTAGCTACTTTAGCTCAAGATTGCTCTTAGTCATGTCAGTCTTCTGATTTGTGTGGGGTGGCTTCAGAGAATGAAGGCTGTTACAGCTAGGTCTGCAGGAAGGTGTTATTTTGCTGGATCCATGTATTTGCTTTCTGACTGTATGGTCGGGTTTTTTTTTTTAATGTTTTATTTTCAAAATACTAGCCTAGATAAAAATGTGTTTTAAAAGTGAAAGTTAAAGATGATCTTATATGGGGTCTTTCCAAATGGGAATGTGGTGATAAGCACTGGACTTTCCTTCCAGGTCTCTAGTGAGAATCTTATAGGCCAGTCCCAGGAGGGATGACAGCCTGTGCTGGTCTCACCAGGTGCTGCTCAAGTGTTAAAGTACTTAAGTGTGAACAACTTGTGACATGAAACATCAGCAAACTGTTGTCACAGTTTTGTCCTTTTGTTTTCACTTCTTACCCTCTGTTATGTGTGCAGCATTTACTTTTTAAAAGCTCATTAGTATAAAAGTTGTACTGATAAAAGCTAGTATTTTGGGGTCATATTTCCAAGTAATATAAAGTATTTGATATTTGATAATTTTATTTCTGTGATGAGAGATTTTTGTTTATGTGAGAGAAAATGAGATGATGTGAAATGTGGAAGAGTGTCAGACAAAAAGGGTTAAGCTCTAGGAAGGCAGAAGTTTAAAATGTGTCTCGTGAGTGAGAGGAAAGTGAAGGTGGGTACTGAAATTGCTTTAAAACTTTTTACTTTCACAAGTGTTTTTTTTTAAAACTTCTAACATTAGGAAGTCTAAAATTTGATCAGCTGCAATGGGCATCTGTTTTTCCTTCCTCCTGACAGGTCGTGACAATGCCTGCGAGAAGACTTCATACATGTTCCTGCGGAAGGAGCTTCCTGTGCGACTGGCGAACACCATGAGGGAAGTCAATTTGCTGCCTGATAATTTACTGAACAGGCCTTCGGTTGGGCTGGTGCAGAGTTGGTAAGTTTAAAAAAAAATTGATTGAAAAGCTATTGTAAAACTAATGCTGTATGTGTTGTTTTGCTCGCAGCAGAGAATTTTTGAATTTTTCTGAATCTGTCAGTTTTCTGCCTTGAATTGTTTATAGTATGTCTTGTCAAATAAGGTTTCATTTTTTTCTGTCTGATGCTGAGTGTATACCCTAATCTGGACCTACCTAAGGATTTGTAAGTTAGTCTTGTGAGTTAGTAAAAACGTACTGTTGTCTCCCAGGTAATTGAAATGTGTCTGTAACTTCCAAGAGCAAGCTTTTTAAACATTCCTTACTGTATTGCACTCATGGCTTCTTGAAATAGCTGTTCTTTCTCCGTATTCTTCCTTCATCAAAAATACTGAGAGAAAATTAAAACCTCATCTGTTTTTCTCACTGCTAAATCTTTAAAAACATAACCTGGTATTCAGTGGAAGTTATGGAATGGGTCAAAAATCTGGTGTCATCCAGTAAACAACGATCTCCATTGTAATAACTAGCGTGGATCCAAAGTGATTCAAGGTCCTGTCATCTTTTCCACAGTAATTAATTTCTAGCCTAATTGCATGTTTGGTGAGATTTAGAGACTGCTGCCTTGGGTATATTAAACACTAAAAAATCGTTTTTCATGGGGTATTTATTGTCCATTTACCTGTTAATACTTTCCCAAAGACTTTTTGTAAAATACCTTTGCAGTATGCAACAGAAGTCTTTGTGAGTAGCAGCTTATTTAACTGTAAAAGCAGCTAATGTTGTAGGCTTGTGTTAAGTTAGTCACAGCCCTTGAGCCAAGAGCTTCTATGCTGACTGTACATTGACTGCTGCCTTGGGTCTCGTATTTATCAAACTTCAGACTTAGAAGATATAAACTGGGATATGTGGCATTGTGTTTGTCTTTGCGAGGTAACACTGGATGTCTTGATGACCACTCCAAGTATAGTGATGAAGTGCTTCAAGTGAGTGTAAATGCTGTGGAGCCACACAATCACTTTGTGGTTAAGTGGTGGCTTGCAAGGTTTGAAGGCTTCTCTCTCTGTCTGATGTCACAGGAAGTTGTTATGCACATAGAAAAGAGTAGATAATATGCAGGCCTTTTAGACTTTTCTAATCTGGTTGACTTGTGAAGCTGTCTTTAATGAAATGTGGACAAATAAGTGAATGAAAAAAAGGATATCGTTTTTCTGTAGTGACTGCAGCATAATACTTCTAGTCCAAATGTCTGTGCTGTGGCTTGTGCTTCTGCCCTGCCAATACAGAACTAAGCAACATTTGGATCCCTCTGGCAAAGGAACTGAGTGGGTGTTCAGAGTGGAGGGACCCTTCAGAATTTTTGTTGAAGATATTTGAGGACTCATGTGATGCTTTCCATGGTCGCAATGGATACTAGTGATTTAAAAAGGAAAAAAGAATCCCAAAACTCCAAATGAATAAAAGCAATATTGAGTGTTACATGACAATGTGATTTGCACTATCACACCTGTAGACCAATAGTTATCTGCTGAATGGGCTAAAATACCAGACTGTAATGTGGTGAAGAAGGTGGGGTGGACATGAAGCCCAGAGATGGAAGATTGAAATCAAAATGTTTTCTGTAATTTTCTTCTAATTTTGATCCACAGTTAACTAACAGTTTTTGTGGAAAGGAGTATTTTCATTGAGTTTGTGTGAGAATATTTTTATGATCTTATGTCAAAGATAACAAAAATAATTGTAGCATTTTTTTTCTGTGATTATAGGTGTTGATTTTAAAGAGCTTAGTTTTTATTTTTCTGCTCTGAGGTTTTTAATTGCTTATCAAACCTGTAGTTTGTAAGTCCTGATGATGAACCTTGGGCAAAATTTACTTCTAAATTTATCTTCTAAAAAGACCAAAACAAAGATTTTATTAACTTCAGTGTGAATGACCTTGAGTGTTACGCAGCTATGCTGATAGCGTGTTTTGAAACATATTTATAGTTTCTTAATCTAAAGTTTAGAGATACCTAGAGTGAGATTCCTGAATTTTATGTGGTATAATAAATAAATATAAATTTAGCTGTTCAGCTGTTTTGTGAGCTTGTAAAATCAAAAAAGCTCTTCTTGATGCACTTCAAAACTACGCCATAGGTTGAGAAAGCTTGGCAGTTCATTAATATGCAAACAAAAATCTGTTGTACATTTGCCACAAGTGAGCAAGACATTTAATGCATTATTCACTTTAATATATTTATTTGCTAATTTTTAGTAATTTATATAGTCACAAGCATGTTTGTTTTATTTTCGCTACCATTTTACACTAGAAAATGTACGTTTTTATGTGCTTTTGGTGAGACTCCAAATTAGCTGGAGCTTTAACATTTGAGTTTCCAATCTATTCCTTAATGCCAGCATGCCGAAAAATAATACAAAAAGGTCCTAATCTTTAAGATGAGTTTTATTAGACTTTAAAATTAAAGTGGCTCTGTAAACAGAGGAATAAGAAATCAAGTTAACCCTGCCTACAGTACAGCGTGGATCCTTTCCCATCAATCCTCTGTGCTTCCAGTCATCAAACATTCTGGCTTGCGTCAGTTTTCTTGCCCTTTATGGCTCCCTTGGGAGGCAGCCTCGTTTTGTCACTCCCTGCTGCAGGCAAGGCCTGTTCTCTTCTTCTCCAATCCATCTCCATGGCCATGCTGGAGGCACTTTGCTTCCTGTGCTCCCCTGCCTATCAGATTTTACAACTGAGTGCTTGATTGCTCTCGGGAAAGGTGCTCTCTTGTTTTTTTCTCTCCTTTCTGGGCTCCTCAGCCTGATGTGTGCAGCACTGAGGGAGAGACAAGACCACTGTCCTTCCTTTGTACTGCTCAGCTACACCTTCCTGAATAAATCTGGCATTGCACGGAGAGTGAACTCTGAACAAACCAAAAATAATAGTTTTGGATTTCAGTAAAGGTAAAACATCAGCTCTGTCCCAGTTGGAGTTCATAACTTAGTTTATGTGTATCATTTGCATGGAGTAGGGAAGGAATAGAGTGAATCAAGACAGTAACGCTGTCTTGTTAATATGTTTTGTCTGTGAACTGCAAACAGCAGACAGATCAACAATCAGCGCCTTGTTTTCAGCTTTTCAAAATTAATGGGCAACTTGCTTGATCCAAAGAAGTGGGCCTTTTTTAGGCCAGCTCTGAGAGGGCACTGTAGCTAAAGTGCAGGTAGGATACAGTACATATGGCAGAATTGTATAATAAAGGATATGGTCACTAATGTGATGAGGGGAAAATAGTTACAATAAAACCTTATAATGGATAAGGTTAGAGCTTATAAAATATCTAAAGTAAGTGTGAGGTTTGCACAGTATGTTACTCAGTTATATGTAAAATTCACATTATATTTAGCCCTGGACAAATGTCTCTATTTTTCTTTAGTGCTTTTCCTTAGAAAATGCTATAAATTTCCATTTCTCTCTTGGGAAAGACCCATTATAGAAATATGTACAGTTTGGGGATTAATAATTGGTTTTTTCTCTATTTTCTACATTGAGACCATGCTATCAAGATTGTTACCATGGAGATTTGTTTTATCTTTTTAGTGCTTTGGTATTAGAATGCTTGTAAAGGAAAATCTTAGTGAAATACACATCAGGGAAAAAGCAGAAGTATCTTGCATGAATTAAAAAAGAAAAGAAAACCCAGAGCTGACATTATGGGCTTTTGCAGTGCTTTCATGTATGAAATGTGCCATTCTAAAATTACTGCATTTGGCAGACTAACAAGAATTCAATCTACGTGGCAGTAATTAACAGAAGAACAAGGCAAAAGGGTGCTTGAAACCGAAGAGCTTGACCAATGAATTGTCGTGTATTGTGATAAAAAATTAAAAAACAGAAAGACAATGTTTGAAGGGCATAGGCTTTGATTTCTGCTTTTGATGACTCACCAAATACAGCAAAATGTAACTGACATTCTCTTTTTCTCATATATGCTGTATTTTTTTTTTTTTTTGTGGATTTGTATTCCGTGTAGTTGTATTGATTTATTAATGACACAGCAAGTCATGCATTATTCTGGTACTTTTTTCTTTTGTTCTTTCCAGCTGGTAATTGTGTATTAATTATGTTTAAACATCACAAGGTCTTGCTTTTCATTGCTTGATAAATCCTATAGTTACCACCTTTGTTTATCCCTCTCTGCACCTACAATTCAAATCAAAAGAAAATGCAAGGCAGTAGATGGATTGCATGAAAAGG
This sequence comes from Dicrurus megarhynchus, assembly GCA_013399195.1. NCBI lineage: Eukaryota > Metazoa > Chordata > Aves > Passeriformes > Dicruridae > Dicrurus > Dicrurus megarhynchus. The sequence continues at coordinate 161,213 of VXAD01001938.1, read as the reverse complement.
GAATGACTTTTTCACATAGACTTTTACAGGAATGAACTGTATTGCTGACTGCTCACCTGTAATCAGAGTGTAATGGTGGTGGTCATTAAGACCAGAGTTATGAATTTCCTTTTAAACATGTTTTTTTCTTAATTTCTTTAATTTTGAGCTGTTTGGGAGAGAGGAAGTGGGGTAGGGGATGGAGGGGGTGCTGAATTTGGTGTACAAACTGGAAATCACACCTGCATAAAAGAAAAAGATGTACCAGCATTTGCAGCTCTGAGTTTCTATTCAGAGACTTAAGACACAGAGTATTACAACATCCAGACTGGCTGATGTACAGTGGCAGACACTGAGCAGTGGGTTGGGTTGTTTGACATAAGGTGACTTTTTTCTAGCTTGTCACGGGCTTGGAAGAAATTTGGGTAACTTAGATTTGAAGTTCACCTTTTCTCTGAGCTGGTCCCTCTAACTTGCTGGATACAGTGCTTTTGCTAATGAACTTGATTTCTGAATTTCTTTAGAATCAGAAAGACACATCTAAAAATTGTTGAAAACTCTAAAGAAAAAGCATTGCCTGTTTCCATAATTTCTCCAGTAATGGCAGGCAACCAGTCAAATCCACACAGTACAGAAATCAGGTATCAGCTACCTTCAGTACCAGCAGCATTCACTGCTGTTTCATCCTTGTGTCTGCACAGGATTGCTGATGTTTGACATTTATGGTACGAGGTCTGTATTAAAAACAGCCAGTTGTGTTGCTTCTCAGGTGTGGTGGGGTCCTTCAGAAACAGGACTTTCAAAGTATTATATGATGACAGGTGGAGGTTGAAGAGCACTCTTTGGAGTGAGTATGGTCATGATTTGTTAATTGTTGCATGTGAATCAGCCGAGTTCCGAGTGTGATGGTTGTTAACTGGTGCCATCTCTTAGCAGCATAAAATAATATCTTTTAAAGTAAGCAATACTAGAGGTATCAGCTATGTGCCCTATTTGTAAGTGACAAGTGTTTGGGGGATATCTGTAATGGTTCCTTATGTTTGCAGGAGGGCACAAAGGCACTGCGGGACAGGAGCTGGTGGTGTTCCTATGCTGACCATGTTGAAAATGTCAGTCTCCCTGAAGAATGTCAAAGTGACCTGTGGTTGCAGCTTGAAATGGGGGTGGAGTAAGTGGCATGTGGTTCTGAAAGGAGTCACATAGACTACGGTGCTGTCTTAAGCTTCACTGTAGCTTGAAGATGTAGGGTGGAGTTTCATAGCCTGATTAAGCTGGTCTTAACTTAGAACTGCTACCCAAAGAGCTTATGCATAGGTCATTTTGTCGAGCTGACCTAATCTGCTGGGTTGCTGCTACTCAAAAGGGAAAGGCTTGGTAATTTGTTTTGCTTTTTCCTTGTGTAGGCTCTGTGGTTGTCTTTTCTTGTGTGCTAGCTTTAGCTGTTTAGACCTTTCAATGAGTTGTTTTCACATGCAAGAAAGGTTTGTTTGTATTTTTTATCAATCTTTTTCACCATTGCAGGGAGTTGGAGCTGGTAACACAAACATCTGATTAGTGTTGATATTATAGCGTAAGTGGCAGTGCTTAACCAAGGAGTGAAGGGAGGGTAATATTGAAACCCTCCCTTTTTTTTATGTCTGTGAGTGATACCTTGTGTGATTTACTTCAGAAAATAGGTCCTGGTTCTGCGGTCTTTAAGGCTCCATCTGTACTGCTAATGCACCTGCTCCACGGGTGATACCCGGTCCTGATGACCAGTGCTGTGCGGTGGCAGAATTTATACTGGTGTTGGACCAGTGTCCTACAGAGCAGGCTGGCCATGTTCATGTTGAGGGGTTCAGATTTGGGTCCTCTGTGGTACCTCTGGGGCTCTAAGCCTCAGTTAATCTTGTGTGACCCAAATGTCTGAGCAGGAGAGAGCTGTGTTGTGTAAGAGGGGTTTTTACAAAACCAAGGGTTGTATCACATGGCCCTCGGTACAGAGGAGCTGTGGGAGTGTGTGAATGGGTGTGCTCTCCTGGAGTACTCTGGTAGGACCAGCTTGGTGCAGTTCTGTCAGTGTGCCTTTTGGGGAGTGTTCCCCTGAGCTTTATTTTGAAAGAAAAGTTGGATTGCTCTCTGAGGAACATGGGAACAAGCTAACATCTGTACGGAGTGGATGAGCGGAAGAATCAAGAACCAGGGACAAACTACCTGAAATTACAGACCTATGTGTGGAGAGGTTTTGCTCCTGTTAACTTTGGTTTGATTTATATAGCAATTTTCCTGAATTGCAGACTGTAAGGTCATAAGTAATACTTCTTAGCTCAATATAATATATTGTGGTTGCTTTTTTCCCCTTTGTTGCACCATCCCACTTACTTTTAGCCTTTGCAGAGAACTGTGTACTATGCATCTATTATTTTTATGTGACCTTGTAGTCTTCAAATTAAAGAAACTCAAAAGTATTTTAGGTTTAAGTATTTTAATTCTCTCTTTCTATTTTTTGCTTATTTCAGGTACATGCAGAGTTTCCTTGAGCTTTTAGAGTATGAAAATAAAAGTCCTGAGGATCCTCATGTTCTGGATGAGTGAGTAATTGATATAACAGTCCATTTTAAAGTAATCTGTCTCAAATACCAAGTGGTTTTGTACTATAGGATAACAGTTAGCTTATATGTAAGGTAGAATATGTGTGGCAAAAGCTGAAATTGTAATCTGGAGTAGAATGTAGGTATCTAAGTGCTTTTGAATAATATATTTTGTATATGCAGACAGTAGTTTAAGAAAGGGCACGAAATGCTTCCTCCAAGGCTGTATTGAGAAAAGAACATGGATGTGAGGCTATACTTGCATATCAGATACTTAAGACTAAAATGTCACTTTAGTATCCATTGAGCTTAGTGCTCTGTTGTGTATAAAGTATGTTAACACATTAATAGTTTGATTTGTTTTTTCCAGTTTGAAAGCATTCTAATGTGTCAGTCATTGCTTTTACCTAAAAGCTTTTTTAATGGACTTCAGTTAGTGGTTTTCACCTAGCTCACTGAATAACATTGCTTGGGAAGAAAGGAAAATTTAACCAATTTTCTTTATCAACAAAATCATATTGAAATTGCCATTAGAATGTTTCCCTGAAATGTGTATGCATAAAACAGAAAAGAACCCCACATGTGAGAATAGCAGGTGCAACATATGCATCAGAGACTTGAAAACAAAGCAACCAAAACACACACACACCTGCCCAGCACTAAGGTCTGTTGTTACCCTTTACCTATAGCAGTCAATTTTCTTTCAGGATAATACTTCTTGCAGGTTTTTTATTCCATTAATTAGCTTTCTTAGAGTAGTTTGTCTTTTGGATTTCTTTTTGAGCTCTGAAATGCTGTATGCTCAAGCAGTGCTTTATAGAGAGTTTTCTAAAACATCTTGCTCTGTTTGTGCACCATGTGGCCTGTGCTGTGCAAAAATGGTGCTTTGCCTTCAGCAAACTTCAGATACGTTAACTGTGATGTTGCATTAGGTTAAATGAGGGCTTTAGGAGGTGGTGCATTTCAGATGTTACCCTCTTTTGGTTGTGGGCATGTTATCTGAGCTCTTGACACTTTAGCTTTTGTGTATCAACCAATATGTGTAGGAGAAGCTCAAGTGCAGGAGTACCGAGTTACCTTGTTATTCCTTGTCATGGCAGAGCTGGAGGAGCCATAAGGATCACTGACTGACTGCCTGAATTGTAGTGCTATTGAACAAGTAACCATTTACTCAGTGTGAGTCCTAAGTTGGAATGCTGCCTGCAGTTCTGGGTACTACCTTTTAAGAAATTAAAGCACTCATGGACAGTATTGATGTGAAAGGAAAAAGATTTAGAGGCTTGGATAGTTCCACCTCTGAATAATGCTGAAGGCATTTGTTTAGACTGGCAAAAAAAAGATACTGGAGACACTGGAAGTCTGTGTGTGCCAAAAAAATAAGGTCACTGTAATAAAGGATAATTGGTCGCTCTAACTGAAGAACTGGAGAATTCAAAAATGTCTGGTTTTTATTAAAGTTGAGAATGTGTGCAGGGCAAAAGTAAAGATTGTAATATTAATGAGGACAGACTGAAGGCTGTAGAGCATCCCATTTTAAAAGCTTTTATAAATAGGTTAGATAGTTTTTAGTGGCATTCTAGGCGTGCTTGTTCTGTAGAGGATAAATCAATTTTTCAACCACCTCTAGCTGTTACATTTTGTGATTCTGTATTTACTGTTTGTTGATGACACAGGAATTTCTGCTTGTGACTAGTTTATCAGCAGGCTTTCCTTTGTGGGATGAAGTTGCCAAAACTTAGGTGTCTGTTGCCCTTTGAGATAGCATGAGCTGTCCTAAACACCTATGTGAGCCTGCCAAGTGTAACACAGGTCCTCTTAAGCCTGTAATGTCCTGGGTGTGTGGGTTGAGGCAAGGTGGTTATGTAGCTTCTGAAACCATCCTTGGTGTTTTGTATTTAGGCAACTGAATTTCAGCTTTTTAGGAACTTCAGAGGTTCAAGGTAGATCACAATATAATAAATATATGTATTTACGAAGGCTAATGAGTAGTTCTCTTGGAGATCTATTTTTAGAGTCTCATAATTAACACATGAATTATCTGATTCTGCCGTATGGATATGGCATTCTTGATATTGTTTCATGGCAACTGCAAATATTCTTTGCGATGTGTATATACTCATATGAGTATGGTAGAACAAATATTTCATAATGAAGCAAATATCAATATCATTCAGTTGTAACTGTTTGTTAAAAGCTTTGAGATCTTGCAATTATTGTATTCTATGTAATTAAGCACCTATAATAAGGATGCTTGGAATTTATTGCTACCTATTGAGGTGAAGTCCAGCTAGGGTCTTTGACAGTAAGAGTTGTCTTCTGTACTGCATTTGGCCTGTGAAAAGAGATTAAAAATGTATTATCCGATTAAAGAGCAGATTTGTTCTTTTTGGCAGTATTGGATAGGCTACCTAAGATTAGAAAGTCAGATTTACTTTCCTGCTCTGGGATGTCATCTGTTCCTAACTTACTGAAAGCTAAGCCATTTAACTGCATATTGAACTATAATTAGAATTTTTAAAATATTTTAAAATATTTTAAAATATTCTTTACAAACCACGAATTTCAGAAATACTCGTAACTATGTCCATATTTATCTTATAATAACCCACAGATAAATCTAACAAATTTCTCAACTCCTGTGTCAGTATTCCATGTTGCTGCTATCTAGCCCTATCCTACTTTTATGTCTTGTGGTCAGAAGTGTATCAGTATGGTCAGAAAGTATCAGAAATGCTGGTAGTTAATGAGCTTCTTTTCAGTGGGGAAAAAACCCACATCTCTTGAGTTCATTTAAGTTAGTGTAAAGGTTTTCTGTTCTTTTCTGATTGCACGTGTCATTACATATGGAATTTGAGCCATTATCTGGGACATTGTGTAAGTGTCTGTAAGGACGGATAAATAGGAACAGTTCTTTTTTTCAACCACATTGGTTTGCTTAAAGAAAAACCTGGAGGTTTATAAGGTATGTGTGGTCCTTTGGACTAAGGCCTTTTTTGTGCAGGCAGTATCTGTGGGGTATCTCTGAGTACCTTGCTAAGAGCAGCCTATAACAAGGGGTTGGAGCCGGCTTCATCTCTTGGCTGCTCTCCACTGTCCTGTTCCTGTGTGGCACATGCTGTAGAACAGCACATTTTACATATTAATGTTACGGATTATATGGCTTGTAGTACAGAAGACCCAACCTTGCATCCTTTGGTCATTGAATGCCCATCCTTGTCAGAGCCCTGTGGGGTATCAGGTGATTTAGGCATTTCATGATGGCCCCCTTCCCTTCTCTCTTTAGCTTAATTAGTGTCACAAGATGTGAGTCTTGCCTGGGTGGAAGTGTCTCTGTTCCAGTACCCATCCCAGCAGCTTCTGTTTGGAGCTGAATGTGGTGTCCACCTCAGACACTCAAAAACATGAAGCATAACAGAGCAGTTGATTTTTGGAAATTAAAGAGTGCCTGGTGGACTTTCTGTCAGCGGAGGTGGACTTCAGTTTCTGTTCTGGCTAATCAGGGTAACAGTAGCACAAGAGAGAAGGGGAGCCAAAGTGATTGTTCGAGGAGGTTGGGTATCCACAGATGTGCTCTATCAATGTTACCAGTAGTTCTTCAATTACTGCTTTCTAAAATGGTGCAATGCTTTTATCAGTTGAACAGAAAACTGTCCCCTGACTATTGGTGTTACCATTGCTGCTTGTCTGGGGAGTCTACTCTGGTATTCTGGGCTCTCTTTCTGAGGAGACCATTTTCTGTATTAGTGTTATAGTATTAAAGATGTCATCCATGTACTGGCACAGCTGTGTGTAAAGCCACACAGTGAAGTGAATTGGGAAATTGATGTAGAAGAATAGCCCACTTTTAGCTCTGTGGTCCCTGAAGTGTTACAGTGTGTGGCCAACAAAGACAGCCAGCAGTGCCCCTGCAATGGAAAGGGTGAGTGGTTATAGAAGTGGGTGCAGAGACTAAACTGAAGCTGATGTTTTTCAGAGTGGCCCAACTTCTCTCTGCTCCTAATGTAATGAATTGGAGGGCAGATGGATGTTCCTGAGCATTACCTTTTTGTGAATGTTGGACAAAGTCCTTTGAAGAGATTTTTTTGCCTTGGCGTTTTTCTGGTAAAGTGTTTCAGAAGTGTTTCAGTTGCTCTGTTGCCTTCTATTGGTTAGCAGACCTTATGAAACCTTACTGCAACATTGCCACATTACTGTCACTGTCAGTAGTATGGGCACTTGCCAAATGGTAGGTTAGTTTTACATTTTTGATAACGCAAATATCTTTTTTGAGCTGTAGAGAGGTCAGGTGGAAGTTTTTCTGCAGTTCTGCCAAACAGTGTGATAACAGGAGCCCTAAGATAAGCTGTCCACGCTTGGTGAAGGGTGTAAGCGGGCAGAAGTGTTGGAAATGTCCCAAGATGACAATATGCATCCAATAAACACATAGAGGTGGGAGCTGTGTTTCAAAAATTGAAGGGTTTGTAAAACATGCTGTTCACACGTGCTCTCAAAGGACACTTAGTGCAGCCTCTACACCCCCGAGTTTCTTTGCTGGTTTTTCTCTTTGTAGCCCTCTCAAGGGAGGGTGTGCAGGGGAGTGTTCTGGAGCTGGGAGGCACTGAGGCCATCAGTTGCCAGCATGTCTGAGATAACACACACAAGGAACTTAGTAAACAAGGAGCCTTCCTTTCTGCAGCACTGCAGTTAAAATAGTGGTTCTGTAAGCAGTTTAACCTAAGTAAATATTGTAGTATATTTGATTATGAAGGTGCTATTTTGTTACTTTTACGTAACGTGAAGTGCTACTTTAGTTAGTTTGAACTTTGGAAGTAGATACACTTTCTAGTATAGAAATCTTTCAGTGTGAACTTTTACCTCTCTTTCTGGTGATACTCAGCTGCCAGCTAGCACTGCTTCAAAAAAGAGCAGCCATTCAAAAAAACCCCAAACCATTGCATTTGTTGCATTTAAAAGGGTTTTTACACTATTCATTACTTTCTTGTTTTTCATCTTTCAGATAATACTATCCATAAGAGACATTAAAAAAAATTCCCTTTGTCTTCATACTGACTTTCTTATGCTTGTTTTCTTGCACTATAATGATAAACCAAAACAGAATAATATATACAGGTTATTAGGAAGTTAATTAATGAATGTCACAACACAAGTTATTTTTGTCTTTGCAGAATTTTTTAGCCTTCATTTATTTAACACCTGTGGTAATGCCTTAAACGTTCTTGTGTATTAACAGAAATCACTGAAGCTCACTTAACTGAAGTAACTTCATATTAATAATTTCTCATTTGTAAAACCAACTACATCATTTATTCTTCATGGTTTTAAAAAAAACAGAATTGTGGGGAAAAAAAGTAATTGGCAAATAAAATTTTTGGAGTTGTTCTGGAGTATTCCCAGTTAATCCCATAAACAGTTAAAAAATTCCTTAATATGGTCTCGCACAGTTTGAGTACAATAAAAGCTTTGGGTCTTTTGGGGATGTAGGGGGTAGAGGGACTGTAAGGAGTGAGTGTTAAAATTAAGGAGATGTGTTCTGATTTCTGCCCTGCTGCTCGAAATGTGCCTGTATGCTTCTTGTGTTTGCTCCTTTAAAAGCATCTGCTTGATGGAAACACGTGAGTGAGCTCAGTTATCTTGGAAGATGGAACAGGAGGTTTGCCCTATCAGTGCAATAATGAGGAATTCCTTTATTATATATTTACTTATATGCTGATTAAGCTTCTGCTATGATTTTGCTGATCTGCAGCAGATAAACCTAAGCCCTTTGCCCTTTGGCATGCTCTGTGTATTTAAGCACTTTGGTAGTGGGATATCAGTGAACAATTTGCTCTCTTGGCATCAGGTATATATTGTGGATAGTGGAGGTGTTTAAAAACAAATAGCAGAGCAAATATCAGGACACGGTGTTGTCAGTTCTGTTTCAGCTGTGGCTGTAAGTGATGCATCCAGCTCTGCTCTTCTCTAGGGTCTTGTTGCTCAGAAACAAAGAAGCAGCACAAGTACAGCCAGGCACTGGTCTCTAAAACTAACATCACCTCTCAGTGGTAACAGATCACAGAGTCAAGACTGAATAAACATAAAAAGTCTATAAACCTTTTAAGCATTAAATGTTCTAAGCTGCCCAGTCAGCAAGGCTGGTGAGTAAGAGAACAGTCATTCTGTACTGTGATAGTATTAGAATGGGGCATTAGGCAGTTAAAACTTCCCCTTTTCTATGCAACAGAGGAGTGTTGAAAGACTGCTGAGCTGTTTGTTAACACACAGGCAAAAACTGGTAGCTAGACTTAGGATCATGAAAAAGGTAGTAAAAAGGAACCCTACATTCCTTTGCAGCTGGCAGTGTAGAGTAAGAGAAATTATTTTATAAGTGTGTCACTTGTTAAGAATGGTATAAAAAAATTGTCTTGACTAAGTGGCGCTGAAAAGGAAGAAAGCATCTGATTTAAATGGCTGGTCTTTTTTACTTTATGTGGTCTTTGTTCTTTCCCCTGCTCTTTTGCAGGGGCATTGGACTAGATGACCTTTAAATGATTTCTGTGATTCTTTCCTTAGCTGGTGTATATTCTACTTTTGATAAAAATAATTAATACATTTCTATTCAGTATTCATTCTAGATCTACAAAGAATGTTCTGCTGTTGATGTTTTTTGGAAAACTATCTGTAGAGTTGCTAATACAGGCGTAGCTGAACAACTCTTCCAGCTGTGCTTTCTTTGGAAAGCTGCATTTCACCATTTGTACTTTTTAAAACAACATTACATAAGCATTGTGGTGTTAACAATAATTTAATGTTGGAGAATGTAGCAGAGTTGAGTAGTACTGATTTTCCATGTTTCAGCATTAGAAAGCTATTAATAATTGGTATTTCAAGTCTGTATGAGTTACCATGAGGGGGAAAAAAGGATGAGCACATTGAAGATCATAGGTGTTGAGCTGCCTTGGCAGGAGAAACAGAAATCCTCCAAGCTGTTTCAAAGGAAATACTTGCTAAAAGCAATGGGAATGTTATCCTAAAAGTTGCCGAGCTCCGGAGGAGAGCTCAGTTGTATTCGCTCTGCCATCCAGTGGTGTGAGAGGAAACTGAACAGGAGTCACACAATTTCCTGTCCTGAGATTCTAACTTAGCCCAAGAGATGCCAGGTGAAGGAAATGCATTCAAAGTTCACTGCATGGGTTTAGGTGTTGAGAAGAAAACACGAATTTTTCTGATGACATTATGAAGGGTGGTCAGGTTGTTTTTCCTGAGTTTCCTTTCCAATCTCCCAGCTACTGTTGGAAGTTGCAGGGGATGAGAGTTACCATACTGCATATGATTGCAGTGAAAGAGAATCTTTTGCTGTCCATCAGTGGTGAAGAGAAATTGATTTAATTTCAAGGAATGTTTGGGGGAGGAATAACTTAATTTGGGGCTCTAAATGCTTCACAGGTCTTGTGAGAGGTTGCTCAAATACTTCTCTTTAAATAGGCTTATTGAGGTACTATATTTTTGTATTTTCCCTCTGATACTTTGTTATTGACTGGGAGGGATAGTAAACAGATAATACAGTTATGCTGTTGTTGAGTTTAATTTTACTTCTAACAATTTGTTTCTAATTTTGTTTCTTCTAGCTTTTTAGATGTTTTAATTAAAGTCAGGAACAGACACAATGACGTGGTTCCAACCATGGCGCAAGGGGTGATTGAATACAAGGAAAAATATGGCTTTGACCCATTTGTTAGCAGCAACATCCAGTATTTTCTAGATAGATTCTACACCAACCGCATCTCTTTCCGTATGCTTATTAACCAACACAGTAAGTAATTGCTTTTCTCTTCTTTGAAAACTCATTTGTTATTGCCTGTAAACCTGAAGCTGTAGCTTTGCTTTATTTTGTTTTTTTTTCCTTACTCATGACTATTCTGTGCTAATTCTGGTAAAAGATATACTGGCAACTGGTTAATTTGGTACTTTGCCATGATCAGAAATGAATCCAAAACACCAGTGTGCTTGCTTTTAGAATTGTCAGTCTTTGTTAGTGTGGCTGTCGCTTTTTAGTCTTGTTGGCTGAGATGGCTTGTGAAGTGATACATGAAGTATTTTTAGATAGTAGTAGAGTAGCTGTATCTTTCTGCTCACAGAGCTTTCAACATAGTTTGTAGAGCTCATATTTATTTCTTAATGAAATGCAAAGATGCCATAAATTTTGAATAGCTTGTGTACTATACATACTGTTTTTTCCAGCAAGTAATCTAGACTTTCTTGCCTTCTAAAGAGATTGAGTATTTCTAACTGAAGTTTTAAATTATATCTCACCTTCCCTTACTTCCTATTTCCTATTTATGGATAAATGATGGAATTAGTCTTCCTTTGTCATTAGGTTCTGTTTCATTTGTTGTTACTAATAAACTCACTTTTTTATATTCGTATTACAGAGTGAAGGGAGTTACTTGCACAGCTCCTATTAACCAGTATGTGCAACCATGCAGAAAGTGATCTGTGTAAAGTTAAGGACAGTCTTCTGATCTGTTTTAGTGTGTCTTGTGCCTTTTAGCTCTAGAGCTTCATTCTCTGCTCAGTATTCTGCTTTTCTGAGCTCTTAGAAATTGTTGTACGCTACAGATAATGCGGACGCTGGAGTACTGTAGTATGAGGTGTTTTACTACAAGTTGTGTGTCTTTCCAGTAACCTTTTGTGTGACTAACAAATGCCTTGCTGTGTGTGTACAGATAACTTGAATGTGGCAAAGCATACAAAATGAGATGAATGTACAGCTTTTTCTTTACTTGTACCTGGGCAGACAAATGACAGACATAAAACCAAGTTAAAAGGCTCTCATAGAAGAGTTCTAGCAATAGAATACAAACATTGTCCTAATAGAATTCTTGGGCTGAGTGCTAGCATAGTTTGCACTAATTCTAAAATATTATACTTGATTCATTGAACTGAACTAGCTTTTCCTATGGATCCTCTTCTTTAACTGATTGGAGCTTAAAACTGCTTGTAGGTGCTTAAAGTTTAGTTAACCTTGTCTAATTCTGTGTGTTAGCAGTGTTAGTGGTCTGTCTGTGATGGCAAATATTAATCTTGAAGCACTAAAGAAAAAGATAATTGGAAAGCAGAATGCAAAACCAAGTTTTTACGTAGTTTGCATTTCTGTTCCTACATTCCTGACAGCACCATTCTGCAAGGGCACAGTGCCCGGTGTATGAGCTTGCTGTGCCCAGGGTAGGAAAAGCTTTCAGATCTGGACTTTTGCTCACCTCATGCTGCACCTGCTTCATGTCAGAGCTCACTAACTTGCTAAAATAGCAGAAAATCACTCCTGAAATAAAGTATAAAACCTTTCTACTTCTTTGAGAGTCTTCTTTAAACTCTTGGTGAAGGGTCTGGTGAGTACCAGACCCTTGTGCAAAGAGGGAGTGGGGATCATACTGCTGAGATCCAGGGAGAAAGTCGAGTGAGTGAGTGAGACCTCTGTGCCAGCTGTGAAATTGCAGCTTAGGTGAGTGTAAAAGGCTTTTAATGATGCCTTACAGTTTCACAGTCCTTTTTACTGTAATGTTTTCATTGTTCTGAGTGCTTCTGTTCTGACATAATGGTATGAAGTATTTTACATTTTAATTTTATCTAATTTTTGATAATCTGCTTTGAAATGTAGGTTTTCACCTTAACCCTCCCACATCATAAATTCTGTTTTAACTAGTCTTAACTGTAAAAACTAGAAAAAAAGAGGGGGGGAAGATGAGCAGTTAGACAAGTAGTCTTCTTAAATGAGGATTCTGGCAATTTGCTAGAGTATCTTTTTACAAAATGATGCAGTATCCAGGAAGTCTCTGATACCATCAGATTCAAACTTTCTGGGCTGCCTCAAGGGTAATAAATAATTTACTACCATTTCTATTTTGTTTTAGCACTTCTGTTTGGTGGAGATATTAATCCCGCTCATCCCAAACATATTGGAAGTATCGATCCTAATTGTGATGTGGCAGAGGTGGTTAAAGGTAAGATGAAGTTAATATTTTTGTTGACTGAAATCCTCCCAACTTAAAATATTCAGAAATATGTTACTGAGGTGCAAGAAACTGAAGGTGATTTAAATCCATTTCTTCTTTTCTGATTTTATTAAATGAAAGTTCTGCAGTTGCTCACAATAGAGCCCTGGGCTTATTGAGGCTTTCTAATGTCCTCATTATTGAGAAGAGAGAAACTTTTGGTCTGTTAACAGAACTAAGAAAACAATTTGATTTTTAATAGCTTTAATCTGTACTTTTAAATATCAGATGAAGTGTCTAAATGTTTTGTTAAACTTTAGATGTTTTCCTCCTGAAATACTTAGAAGCAGGTTCTCATGTACTGCTTTTGTATCTCATGCTGGTACGACAGAAAACTGAGAGTAAGTGAAATTTCCATTTGGTTTAGTTTTCTTTAGCTAGGCCTTTCAGTAAAATGTCCTTGGATATACAGATATCCTGGTGAAACTCCACGTTCCTCTGTCATCTGATCATACCACAGCCTGTTCTGTCTCCTGCAGAAGACATGGATGTGATGGTTGTGCCTGACTGATCTGGCACAGTCACACTGAAGTCGCGTTTGCTCCGAGTTGTGAATGTTTACATGCTTTCAGAATGTTGGCAAGCAGGCATGAGGCAATGCTGGCTGCTTCAAGAACTTCTCCATGGAAGGTTCACACTCTGGGTGTATCTATTTGCAAATGCAGGTCTTGCTGTAGGAGAGAATTCCAGGCTCCATCCTTTGCTGCTGTTTGTGCAGCTGCAAAGGGGGAAGAATGCATTTCTCCCCTTCACTTTCTCTGAGCCTTTGGTGAAGGGAGAGGGAAACCTTTTTTATCTCAGAGTCTGACCTGCATGATAGCTCACTTTATAATGCTTTTTGCAGCTCTCTTACAGCTTTTTTTCTAGCTCTTATTGGCTCCTAAGGTGGCCTTTTTCAGCAGCTTTTTCTTTCTTTTGATTGACCTTACTCCACTTTGGTGTCAGCATTGTATATGTTACAGCCATGTTGTTTATTTAGCTTTTCCTACTAATAGTAATATTGGAATCAATTTTCATCATCAGATTCATACTTGCTGCCTTGAACAGGGAAGCGCATAATGTCAAGAGGTGCAAAGTCCAGTTTTCAAGCAAGTAGCTAAAATAGATCTTACATAACACTGACCAAACAAGGGTGTAGCAAACAGTGTCCAGTGTTGCCTTTCAAAGAAACGAAATGTCCTTGAAGACAGGGGCTGTATAGTCCTGTCAGGGAGTCAAGGTGATTGAGGCCTTTTCCTTGGAGAATTGGTGGAGGGGTTAATTTATGTTCTGTGTGCTTTGCTAGCTCCCAAATGTTCTGGTTCACAGGCAGCATTCTGGGCAGTTTATCAGTTAAAATGTTGATGTTGATATTGTGTGTGGCAGCTACAAGCCCTGTATGCCCTTCAAACACTGAAGAAATTATTTAAACAGCCACTTCTTGTTTCAAGCAGCTACACCAAGTGTTGTGTCTGTGCTGCGCGAAGTGGCTGTCTCTGTCACACTGACTGTCCTTCAGTAAGGCTTTTGAGCTGACAGCAAATTCAGGTTTGTTCCTGGGGCCAGGATTTTAGATTACCAATAGATCCCTCACTCTTGTTGCTACTTAATCTCCATCCACACCATGAAGCATGCTTTGAACTTCACAGTCTCTTCCACAGTCTTAGGACTCCACCAAAGAGCTGGGTTTTAGAGGAAGATGAAATGTTAGACTGCACTCACACTGACCCAGATTTGCGAAGAAACCAGTAAGAAATCTTTCAAATATAGAATCCCAGAATGGGTCAGGTTGGAAGGGAGCACAATGGATCATGTGGTCCAACCTCCCTGCTCATCTCGGAGTACATGGTACAGGATTCTGTCTAGATGGTTCTCGAACATCTCCAGTGAGGGAGACTCCACACCCTCTCTGGGCAATCTGTGCCAGTGCTTGGTCACTGCAAAGGGGAGTTCTTCTTCGTGTTCAGGTGGAACTTCCTGTGCATCAGTTTCTGCCTCTGGTCCTATTGCTCAGCATCAAAGAGCCTCCAAAAGGCTCCATCCTCTTGGCACCTCCTCCTCAGATACTCTTAGGCATTGATGGGGTCCCCTCTCAGTTGTCTCTCCTCAGGGCTGAACAGACCCAGCTCCCTCAGTCTCTCCTTGTTAGAGAGATGCTCCAGTCCCTTAATCATATTTATTGCTCTCCACTGGACCCACTCCAGGATCTCCATTTCTCTCTTGTCCTGAGGAGCCCAGAACTGAGCACAGCACTCTGGACACACCTCACTGGGGCTGAGCAGAAGGGCAGGATCCCCTCCCTGACCTGCTGGCAACGCTGTTCCTAATGCACCCCAGGATTCATTGGCCCTCTTGGCCCCCAGGGCACTGCTGGCTCATGGCCAGCTCGTTGTCCACCGGGACCCCCAGGCCCTTCTCCACAGAGCTGCTTTCCAGCAGGTCGGCCCCCAGCCTGTGCTGGTGCCTGGGGTTGTTCTTGCCCAGCTGCAGGACCCTGCATCTGCCCTTGCTGAGTTTCAGACCGTTCCTCTGCCCATCTCTGCAGCCTGCCAAGGCCCTTCTGAAGGGCTGCTCAGCTCTCAGGGGTCTCAGCCACTCCTCCCAGCTTTGTGCCATCAGTGAACTCGCTGAGGAGGCCTCTGCCCCTTCCTCCAAGTCATTGATGAGTAAGTTAAACAATACTGGGCCCAGTATTGAGCCTTGCAGGACAGCTCTAGTGACAAAGGGTAACTTAAACTTTCTATCGGTATTTTGACAATACATAAAGCCTGATTTGGGCTATGGGGAGGTATTTTCAGGGGGAGACATTTTTGGTTCAGTAGGAAGGAATGTAGAATCTTAAAGATTCCAGCTTTTCCCCCAAAAGACCTTGAAAATTAAGTATTGTAAACAGTATTGTGTTTGGAAAACTTGCATTTATGGCTGCAATATCATCCTTTTTATTTGAGATGGAAAGAACAAGTATTAAATTGTAATAAGGGAATAAAAAATAAGTAGATTTTATGGTCAGTCTAAGATTATATCCTTCTGGTTTTCAAGCCCCGAACAAAGATAAAAAATAGCTTCCCTCCAGTACTGTGCTTTTCTTTGCAGAGCTTTAGAAAGAGTTTTCCCTTTCCTGACAACTGGGCTATGAGTGTACAGAGAAAAAGAGACTTGATTGATACCAGCTTCATGCTTGCAAACTAGTGCTCAAAATGAGTATTCTGTTCATGATCTTTCACAGAGAGGGTGAACACTGCTGGTCGTCTCTAGAAGATTGTGATAAATCAGTGTTTGTTCTGTTGTTTTGTAGATGCCTATGAAACAGCTAAGATGTTATGTGAGCAGTACTATACAGTGGCACCTGATCTGGAAGTTGAAGAATTCAATGGTAATTATGAAATTAATTTAATTGATGTATGTAAGAAAATGCATTTCTGATATGTGATTTCTAGTTTTGTTAATTAATTGTAAGTTATAATTTGAACTCTGCAGTCCTGTATACAGTTACTTTTGTTCTAATGTGTCTACATGGGCACCTGAATTATAGTTTATCATCATGATGTGTACTTCTTTATGCTGAATGCAGAGTTCTATCTGCTGAACTCACTATCACTTTAAAGAAAATAAATCAAGACTCCTCATAACTGAGAAGACAACATGCCTGCCTTCTAATCTTCTAACTGAACTGAAACTTGTTTCATTCCAAAGTATGCTTATAAACCCCTGAATTCCACTGGCACTCTTGACACAGTGGTGAGCCCTTCTGTGTAAGATGGCAAAACTGGAATTTTTATTAGGTAGTCTATGCTTTAAATCCTATCATAAACTTATCACATGAAAATCTGTTTCAAGTTGATTGCAGAGATGGAAATTGGATGACACAAAACTGATGAGACAGGCCTTGTCAGCGTATTGACTGCTTTTTGTTCATTATTTTATTGACAAAAAGGAGCTTATTTTCTTTAGTTAAAAAAAAATTCCTGAGTGATCTTCTCCCAAATTTTGGACAGCAGCCAAACATAAGACTAAGATGTTTCCAGACTTCAGCAGAAGAATTGCAAAAGTCTCAGAAATAGGTAACACTCAATGGAGAGTGTGATACATCAAATATGTGTTGCTCAAAGTGCTACTGAGTAGTATAGAAATATTTCTCTACACAAGGTGATACTGTTAGCAATGATGCATTAGCACCCAAAACCAAAGGACCCAACCTTCCCCTTTTAAACTGAGTGATTCTAGAGATAAAAGTACTGAGTGTTGCAGCAGAGGAATCAATCAATGCAAAATTCATCTGACGGCATAAGTGAAAAGATCCAACAGTAGAGAAAGCTAGTTGCTGGAGCTAAAAAAAAAAAAAGTGAATAAAGAATGAACTATGTCCTTTAAACCAGCTTATTATCAATGCGAGGAATGTGAGGAAAGCAACTTTGCAAATTACCTCACAAGAGCAACAATAACTCATCTTCTATCTCTGTGCCTCAAACAAGTGTGAGTCAGTTTGTCCTGGTTTTGGTGAAGTAAGGGGAGTATGGACTGATAAAATTAACAGGATAAAGTATCAAGTTGCCTTGCAGAGCACTGTTTTGGTCTGCTCCTTTTCCTAGGAGTTTTCACTACCATGTCTCTTAAAAGAATTACTGGGATTATTACCAGCTCTCAGTGCCAGAAGGAGTGAAGTTGACTCCAGTCATGTTCTTTGTGCATATTTATATCTTCCTGGAATTTATGAAGCAGACAGTTCGAGACTTCCCTTCAGTCAGAACTGCTGCTCAGTCTGACTTTCTGTGACTGCATAATTTAATGCCAATAGATATTTGAATGTTCAGGGATGACTTCATCTTCAGCACCAAAACTGTCCTGGAATGTATTAAATGCAGCTGTATTATTTCCTGCCCAATCAGTCAATGAGCTTCCTGGCATTCAGAGCTGTGCCACGCCATACCCCTCTGAAACACTCACAGTGGGACAGCAGTGGACAAACAATTCAGTGATGGTTTGGAATATGGAAGCTGTGTTACTGTTTGAAGTATATTTGAATTTTTTTATGAATACTTACATTTTATATGTTTTAATGAAGGGAAAATATGAAGTTGTTTTTAGAATATTTAAACAGCGGGTTTTTCTTTAGTTTAAGAGTCTTTTTGTGCAGCAAATATTATGCTTAAATGATATGTGAGTATGTGAAAGTTTCCCACTTAAGTAGGAAAGTTCTCTTGGTTAACATACACTGTTGGTAGGAAACCAACCATTGCTTAGTGAAGTTTCATATCTAAGCAAAGTCTGCTGACTGGAAAGGATAGATTTGAAGATCATAATTATAATGTGTTCTTTCAAGTGATAGCAGTGACTAAAATTTATGGGTTTACTTCATGAAACTAATTTTGCACTGGGAAAATTAGAACATGCTTACATGCATGTCTTTGCCTCCATGTTCACATTATTCTGGTAAAGGGCAATGCTACAAAATACTGTTTTGAAGAAAAATTATTTGACATTTTTCTTTTTTTTTTTTTTTAGCTAAAGCTCCAAACAAGCCTATTCAAGTAGTCTATGTACCTTCTCATTTGTTTCATATGTTATTTGAATTATTCAAGGTAGGTTGCACTTGTTAATATTTGGGAGGGTTTTGTGACCCTATTACTGTTGAAATTGAGATTCCTTCCAGTTACAGCTCTTAAATGTTATTTCAGTTTTCCTTTTTCTTAAGCTTATTCTTAAGTTTCAAACATTCTTCACTTGTTTAAAAGCCAGATTTAAACCCCTCTCTTATGACCTTGTGTACTTAAAAACTGCCTGATTTCCCACTTCTCCTGTTGTGCTTTTGTGGCTTTTTTGATTAACTTAGAACACTCATGATAGTCTAGTTTTGCAGTGATGGAATATTCATAACCTTGCAGTTTTCATGAGCTTACTTCTTTATTGCATATTTGAGGACTGGTTAGGATCAGTGTCTTTACTATGAAAACAGACCCTGTGTCCTTGAATAGTGTAGATGACATGCTTTGTTTGGGTTTTGTGTTTTCTGAATAATTGGAACAACAGTGAAAACAGAACATGTGAGCACTGTTACATGGTTTGAAAGAAGAGAGGAGGTCTCTGAGTGGTGCAACTGAACACTAGAAGTTGAGGGGAAAACTTGTATTTGGCCAGAGAGAAACTTTTTCAAAGTACTGGGTTTTGGGATTTGATTTCTGACATTTGTCAACTATGTTCATTTAAGTCTTCCCCCATTTTGCCATTTGTAACATTAGTTCTAGGGCAGAACAGGTGAAAACTGGTACGTTACATGTGGGTATGTTTTTGGTACAAGTCATGAAGCAGGTTGAAGGCAGTAAGTTGTAGCTGTAAACTGGCAGTGGAAACTCTGTTAACATGCATTATAAAGTCCGATTGACAGGTGGGAACTTAAAAATTTTGTGACCCAGGCTGAGAAAATCAAAACTAGCTTTCTGTGGGTGAACATCACTGCTGGAGTTGTGCATGGTGGAGATGAAGGATGTTCTCATCCTGTAGATATATTTACTTGATTTCACTCAAGGGGAAAAAAAAAAAAAGTCTTGCTTTCTTTTCTCTGACTATGCCAAGTAAATAAAAGTTATGTATAACAAGTTGTAATGTAAAAATTTAACTGGGCAATTCATTGACTGGATGGCACTTGAATTTGTGTTAGATACAGCCTTTTCTACCTTGTACACAACTGTAGGACAGAGTAGAGGCAACAAAATAAATGCAAGTTCTAGCTTGTTACAAAAAGCTTATATGTTAAAGGTAGGATCAAAGAGACTATTTTCTTTTATCTTCAGAATTCAATGAGAGCTACAGTGGAATTGCATGAAGGTAAGAAAGAAGCCTATCCATCGATCAAAACCTTAGTCACTTTGGGGAAAGAAGATCTATCTATTAAGGTAAATGCCTAAAATTAATATACAGCTTGCAAACCTGCTAGGTTTAGATTAGTATGACATATAATTTGAAAAGGCAAATTAATTATTGTATCACCTGCTTCATATTCATTAGAATGGAATATTTTCAGTTGGGAAGGACCTATGAGGAACATCTTGTCCAACTGCCTGACCACTTCAGGGCTGACCAAAGGCAAAGCACATTTGTTAGGGGCAGAGTCCAAATGCATCTTGGTCACTGACAGACGTGGGCCATTGACCACCTCTGCAGGAAACCCGTTCCACTCTTTGACCATCTTTCCCATACAGAAATGCTTCCTCATGTCCACTCTAAACCCTGCCTGATGTTGCAGCTTTGAACTGTTCCCACATGTCCTGTCACTGGATCCAGGGAGATGAGATCAGCACCTCCCTCCTCAGGAAGCTGTAAACCATGACAAGGTCACTCCCAGCCTTCTTTTCTCCAAACCAGACAGCCCCAAAGTCCCTAGCTGCTCCTTTTAATATTTACAAAGTAATTTAGATAATGCTGCTTGCGATTTTGTGGGTTTTTTTCCAGAACCTAATGTTTAAAACTCTTCAATTTTCATTCCTTAGATAAGTGACCAAGGTGGAGGTGTACCTCTAAGAAAAATAGACAGATTGTTTAACTACATGTACTCAACAGCACCCAGGCCCAGTCTGGAGCCCTCGAGGGCTGTGCCTTTGGTAAGCAGTTGCAATATGTATTTAAATATCCCTTTGCACCGCTCTGATTTTACATTTCCCTTCACTGCAATCTGCTGGATCAGGTTTTCCATTGAGGAAATGGTTTATCATTAGCCAGTCTATCCAGGTAGAACAGGAGAAAATGGGTTCTGTTATCATCACTTGGTCTATGGAATAGAAAATTACTTTTGTCTTGACATTACATTCTTGGAAACAACCATAAAAAACTGCATAAGCACAGTATTTTCACAGATTAATGGGCAGGATCTTTAGCACTGTATTACTGAGAAGGTGGATCACCTAATGAGCTCCTCTTTGGTGTATAAGTTACTGTTTATCTAAGTTTCCTATCATAAATGAATTTAAAAAGTGAGCCACACTGCTCAGCACTTGAGAAGCACCTCCTGGCAATGCGCAAGGTTATACTGAAGCTTCAAGATCATTCTTCTGTAAGTTATGGACTGTAAAAACACATCTAAAAAATATTCCCAAACCTGCATGTGGTATGAACACTTTTGGTATATTCCTGCTTAATTGGAAATATCTCATGTGATACTCCTTTCTGAGATGCATCAGGGCCAGATTTCAAATTAAAAAATAGTTCCCCATAGTTTCTTCTAGGCAGGGAAGTTATTTCAGTGTTGAATGTGTAGATTCTTTTAGCAAGCATGATTTAAAAAAAAAATCATTAAAATACTATTTCTAAATGGTTTTATAAATTGCGTATTGGCTCATTGTGATACAAATTGTATGGCTGTTCCGCTTGACTGGTTTTCAGTAAGTGGACTAATACAGATACTGTATTTTGCCCCTTCTCATCTCTGTCCTCTGTTGTTTCTGATGCAATCCTGTTGAGAAGGTGATTCTCTTGAGAAATTTCTTTTCCCTGCTTAGGAGCATTCTCATCTAGCATGTTCCTAAGTGGTTTTTTAAAATTAATTAAAGGTTTGGAATTAAACCACAGAACTAAGTGCCGTGTGTAGTTGTTTCTTGAACACTTCCAGGGATCATGACTGACTCCAGTACTTCCCTGGCCAGCCAGTTTCAATACTTAACAATCCTTTCAGTGAAGAAATTCTTCCTGATGTCCAGCCTCAACCTCCCTGGCACAGGTTGGGGCTGTTCCCTCTTGTCCGTGTGACTATTTTGGATATAAAATATTTAACAGTAAAGTAAGGGTAAAATCAGTTCAGAGTGACTCAGAGGTAATGAATTTCCTTTTAGCTTATGAGCAGAAAGTCTTTATGGTGCTGTCTTGGTCCACAGTGGGTACCATTGTGGCATGGCAATGCATTGCACTGGTTTTACCCCTTTGCACTGTGGGAGGTGTGAAACCCAGTCCTGTGTCTGCACTGACTTGGTACTGATCCTTCACAGCTCCTACCTCTACATCTCAGTCTTATGTTTCAAACTTCTGCTTTTTCATAGAAAACCTTCTTGAATGTGGTGAGTGAGAGGGAACAGGCCTTAATCCAAATATAAGCTTTTTTCTTTGTCACAAATGGTAGAATCTCTCTTGATGCATAATCTGCCTTTGTTCTGTCTCACTTTTGATCAGCAATTTACTGTATCAGTCTACAAGGATTTCCTGAAACTTGTTCTCAGGATAAACTTGTACGTTGATTACCAGTTGTATTCACTATTAAACTGTCTCTTCCTTTGTCGCTCTGATTATAAAATGTGTTCATTTTAGGATTGACACTATTCTTTTTTCTTTTTTCAGTGCATCTTTAGCAATGCATTGCTGTGTTTACTTCCTCATCTTCAAAACTGCTTACTTTGATTCTTTGGCATTTATGCTTGGTATTCTTCTACTGTATCCCATTTTCAGGCTTTATTTTTCTTTCCCAGTCTATGCCACTGTAGTCAAACCTACAAAGGATCCCCCTCTCTTGTGAATCTGGCAGCTTGTGCCCCGTAAGTCTGACCAATGCCTGCACAAGACTGAAAGTCAAGAAAAGTTGTTCAGCTCTGTTATTTATATGTCTGTTCAGAAAGAAAAAAGTCAAGCTATGAGTCTGTGCCTCATCTTGCTACTAAGAGGAACACGGACTTAGCAGTGAAGTTTGACATGTTATGTATTATGGCCCAGATCCAGTTATGCTATGCCTTGTATGTCAGTCTGGAAATAAAAATCCTTTAGCAGAAAGGTTCTACATAAATCCTCTTTGATGCCCATACAGAAGGAGTTTCTTTAGTGCCAAAGACAAAACCACTTAAGAATTACAGTGCTGCAGAAGATTGGTGGTGTGTCATCCTTGACTTAGGTAATATTCTAAACTAAGCTGTGGTGCAGTGTAAATAGACATTTTTTTCTGTTCTAACATTCCTTCCCCTTGTTATATGAACCCCTGTCTAGTTTATGAAACATTCATGGAATTGGGTAGTGGAAGAGAGGTATCCTTGTTGATAGGGGAAAATTTTTGCTCCCTGTCATTGCAAATGTTGTTTAAAGACTGCTGAGAAACCTTGTTACCATGGCAGCATTCAGATTTTAGCCGGTCTTAGGTTCATCTGCACTGCACATAGAGTACACAAAAACTCATGGTCATGTTTAGCGGTAGTAGGTTTTCTTAGGGAATTTAATGGTTCTCTCTCTGACAGCATTTGTTTACAGAAGAAGGAGAAATGTGGCTTAAATTAGTTTTAATTTAAATCTGTAGATGCTAGTAACACAGAAATGTAATAACTTCCTATTTGTTTAATGCAGACCATAGCATTTAATGATAAATTTGCTCTAAGGAGCTTTCCTTTCTCAAGGCAGATGTGCCATCATGGACTGTTCTGTCCTCTAGGTCAAGCACAGATCTGTGTAGTAAACACCTCTTGTTAATTGTCTTTTGCAAAATAGACCCTTTGCAAGGCCAGGATTTAACAAGGTACTCATCTGGGGTCTCTTGTCTTCATATTTCTTGTAAGTTATCTGGTTTGGAAAACACCCTAAAGGCAGTGCACAGAAGAGGCTGATGGGAAATGTTTGAAAGAGGGCTGTAGGAAATAATGATGTGGGCTAGCACAGAGCATGAAGGAACAGGAGACAAGCAGAAGTTGGGTTTTAAGGCGGGGTAATTCTGGAGTGAGGAAAGTATAAAGTGTTTTCAGTATTGTTTGATATTGCCCTTTACTTGAGCTGGTCCTTGGGGTATGTACTGTCCATAAGTTGCCTTTTGGTCATTGTGCCTTATAATTTCTGTAATGTATTTATTGTCCAGTCTCCAGAAAAGAAAGTCAGCTTTCGACATTTTTTTGTTGTTGTTCTTTCCGAGGCAGTCAAATCAATTTTTTAGAGGTTAAGAAACAAATCTCTCAAGACCAAGTGTTTGAAAGTGATGCATATGTCTCCAGGGGGAGATGAAATTTCCCTTTGAGAAATTTAAAACATGATGTTGGGAAAAGTGCAGCTAAACAGCTGTTTTAACTCTGCTAATGGACACTAATAACTATGACAAGCAACATGAAAAGGGCATATTTGGTATTTCTTTTTCTCATTTTGCTCAGAACTGAGTGAGCAACCAATTTAATACTAAATTTAGAATTCTGTAAAAACAAGGCAAAAAAGGCCAAAAGATATATTGTAGTAGATGACAGGAAGAGAATTTGTGATGGACACGGTGGTACAAGTTCTTTAATGTTTACTTTTCCCTCAAGGGATTTCCTATAAAATGATACCACATATTAGCTGTGCATAGTGCTTGCAAAGTCCTTCTTCTTAGCCTTCTCTTTTTTGTATCATTTTAGGCCTTTGTTTTTAAAATTATGGGCATATTTATCACTTACCTGTCAGGTTGCTTTTGTAGAAATATTATTGTGGAATTAATTTATTGGTTTTCTGAAAGCTTCAGGTGTCTGATTTTTCTTGTAGCCCACCCTTACTACATTGCCATGTATATGTGTTTGTTTGGGGTTTTGGGGGGGGGGGGTTTGTTTGGTTTTTTTTGGTTTTGTTTTGTTTGTTTTTGTTTTTTTCAAATGCTTGTGTGTTTGGAATCATTCCTTTATTGCACTGGATAGTCCTGAAAAATTCAGGTGGGATTTGGGTGCATAATCAGCCATTGTGGTTCTCAGCACATGCCCAGTCATCTGAAAGAGTTGGTGTGTAGAGCAAAATCTTACTCCTTTGCTGCAGTGAGAGCAACTTGGAGGGTTTTCTTAATAACTTTTATGACAAGAGAGGGTTGGAAGAGGTACCTAGTGATTGATCTTGTTGCAGGCATAGTTATGAATATTAGCTTTGTAAATTTAAAATCTAAACTTCGTACCCATCAAGTCCATTATGCTTTGAAAATTGTGTGGACTCTACTGTGTCTCAGTCGTCAGGAGATCATTCAGTGCTGTGGAATCCTGATCTTTTGTTAAACAGAGAGCATAATTTGCCTTGTATTGCTTGTGTATTCCTCTGCAGGACTCTGGCTCTGTGGCACCATCAGTCACTTAATAGTATGACCTGATGAAGTAGAGTTGTCTCTGGCTTTTTTATGTCCTAAGTGTGGAGACATTTGAGAATAATAATCGCAGGCTTGGGGGAGAAAAAACATGCTGTCAAAACTCTGATTTTTACCAAAGAAACAATGCAATACTACAGCAGTGGTCATCACAGCGAGGAGGCTGTGTAGAGCATTGGTTTGCTTTGCTGGTTGCAGGCAGCATGAACGGTATGCTGCACCTACCTGCCTCTGAGAAAATGCAGAATGGAAAAGGGAGTTTTAGCAAAGGACTCAGCCTTTTTTGTACTAAAAACTAATGCACAGGAAAAAAGGAGATTGCTCAAATACTGAATATAGACTTAAAGTATAAGCTGAGAAATAAAGGAAAGCTTCAAAAAGAATTTGATACAAATCTAATATTTAGGTATCCTCTCTTCTATAAATTAATGCAGGGATCTGTTGCTTTTTTTTTAACTTGTCATCATGTTTTTCCTTTTGTTCTCTTGTTTTTGCAGGCTGGGTTTGGCTATGGATTGCCAATTTCTCGTCTGTATGCGAGGTACTTTCAAGGTGACCTTAAACTCTACTCAATGGAAGGTGTGGGTTCAGATGCTGTTATTTATTTGAAGGTATGAATTTGACCTTTTTATAGACTAGTAATGCAGTGCAAGTTGTTTGTAGCAGGCTCTTTTCACTCTTCAGCTTGTTTTCAAATTTCTTTTTGCTGTCTTTGACACTTTAACCTAAATCAGTTACATAAAATCCTAAACTCCAAGGTTATATATATTAGTCTGGCACTAATACTGGTTAGTTTGCTTTGATTTTTTTTCAATCCCTGAGTTGGATTGTTGCATTTTGTTGATCTGTCATAAGTGGTGAATCTTCCAAGAACTGTGATAAGAGATAATTTTGGTTAATGCTGTTTGATTCTAAGTTTTGGCCACAATAGAAATGAGAAAACTATTGGCCAACTCCTGACTAGTAAATATGTTCTATTCTATGCAGTTCTTGATGCAATAGGCTTTATTGATCCTGTTGTCATTTTTTGGGAGAGCCCAGGCTACTCAGGGGCTAAAGGTTGACACTGCTTGAGTTCTTTCAGGGAGTTTAAAAGAACAGAGTGTGTAGCTCATGTAGGTTATTGGCTTGGCACTGTCACTGTGCCTTGCTGTATATAGCAAGTGAGTTGCGGAATCCTCTGCTTCGGATGGGTTTCATCTTCTGCATGTGTGTGTGGAGGAAAAAGGTCTGGCCTTTCTCAGAGGAAAAAGGTGGGCCAGGGGACTGAACTGGGTCAGCCCCCACAGATCAGTGTGCTGGCAGAGCCCAAGTACATTCAGGAAGAGAAATGTTGGAGGAACTGTCTGCTCTGTGTCAGTGACAAATGTCACTAAAATGTCTTTGACCAAAAATGTTTTTCTTGCTATCTCGGTAGACACCACTCTGGGGAAAGAAGGGAAATATGTTTCAGTGCTATTACTGTCTTTTAACTTTTGACTAGGACTTTGAGTATACCTAGAGCTACTAGTCACAGCTCTAGTATTTTCAAAGTAGTGCTGTGATGTGTAACACTGGGGTAATTGCAACACTTGTTGAGTACAGAAGTTGTAACTGTAGAACTCCCCATAGTATTCACCTTGCTCTTGTACCTCCAGTGATACCTAACCATTGCTTTTGTTTTTCTGTAGGCCCTTTCAAGTGAATCATTTGAAAGACTTCCTGTTTTTAATAAGTCAGCATGGCGGCACTACAAGACCACACCTGAAGCAGATGACTGGAGCAATCCTAGCAGTGAACCAAGGGATGCTTCTAAATACAAAGCTAATCGATAATTTGCTACCTTTTGTCTCTGTTGGAGATGACCTCTGCATTCAGTATAAAGTCTCTGCTTTGTTCCAAAATCCTTCAAACCACAGTAGCTAATTACTTCCAAACAAAGACCTAATCAGGGCATTGAAAAATACTAAGAACAAAGTGATGATTGGGACTTAAAGGAAGGCACTGAGCACGTTTGGTATGTGAATCCTGTGTACTTCACCAGAATAGGCTTGGTTGCTTCAGTCATGCATTGACAAAAGGGATGGCACTGTGATTGCACGTAGGAATACAATGTTGTAACAAAAAGATACTATTTGAAGTGGCCAATTCTTACTCCAATATAAGGATTGGTAAAATGTGCAGAATCCCTTAAAGTGGTGAATAGTATCTTGCACAGCAATATGGTATAGGAGAAAAATCCTAATGTAGTTAAATGTGTGCTTTGAAAATCCACCATTTGCAGCATTTTGTATTGCACAGTGTCACCCCTAAGAGAAAATCCCTTTGAGCTCTTCAGATCTTATCTCTAATGAGTTTATAAATGCATAGTACTAAAAAGGCTTGTGCAGCTTTAAACTGATGCTTTCTCCCAATTCCCAAATCCATTTGTCATGTGCATACAAAAGTTGTGTGTTATTAAGATGGTAGGACTTCCACTTCTTGGTATGCACCTTAATGATTTTCTTGACACAGAAGTGCATTTCTATGCATTTTTCCTTGTTTTGAGGAAAGCTCCTAAGTAGTTAGATCATCTCTCCATACAATAAATTCTGTCAATATGGGGGCAGGGGGTAATTCAATTTCCTATTTATCTATCATTTTAGGGGAATTGGGGAGGGGAGAGAAATGCTGAGAGGCCAGACAGCCAGTCATACAAATGAATTTGCCTTAAGAGTGTTGGTTGCTTGAAACCTGATTAGTTTAAAACCTGTATATAGTTTGCAAAGTTATTTATACATTCAATGTCTGACTACAGTCTGGTAATCTGAATTTGTAGTGTATATAAAGATGTTGTACACCAGCTTTTGGAACGTGTCATTGGTCTAAGTACATGAAACTGGAAATACAGTAGAAATGGGAGGGACAAAATGTGGCCGGTACCTGGTTTAAATTAAAAAATATCAAAGACAAAAATAATCCAATTATTTTCCCTGTAAATTTATCATAAGGGTAATTGCTGACTATTAGAAAACTGTTCTTCTCAAAGTCTTTGCCAAATGCTCTTTCTGATACTATGGCCTTTCAGAAAAACCTGTGAAATTTAGAAGTTCTGGTGATACATTAGCTGTGGCAATAAACTAGGTAAGTTATAAGCAGCTCTGATGCACCCTAAACTTCTCTTAGGTGTTTTGATATTTTTTGGAAAGATAATAGAGATTCTAGCATGGAAAAATGAAACTTGTTTACTAAAATTGTGGGGGAACTGTCCCTTTTGTCCTCCCAGTATTTATTTTTATAAAGAACTGATTTATTAGGGAAATGCTGAGAAATTCCTAGGTATTTTAAAAAAAGAAAAAGAATCTTAGTTTGACTTAACAATAGTACTTTGCACTTCATAGCACATTTCACTGAAGGATTATAAAGTGCTTTGAGCAATAAACTCCATAGAGCCCCATTTCTGAGGAGTCGGAAGTTCTTGCTTTGCCTGTTGCACTTCCAGAACTCGTGTGAGCAGTGGATGAGCTCGCAGGGCTGAGGTCCCGTGGGTGTTCCCACACACAGGGACTGGGATCAGGCACGTGGGAGCACCGGCTCCTTGTCTCCGTGGGCTGCTGCCCTTCCCTGCGGATCAGGTGGCACCAGGGCAGCTGCTGAAGGCTCTCCCCGCTGCTCAGCTGGGCAGTGCTGCCCTCAGAGCCCCCTCAGAGCCTCCTCTGCCAGCAGGCAGGAAGAGGGAGTGGGCTGATGGGGCCGTCCCGTTCCCAAAACGGGCTCGTTTGGCCCTGGCCAGAGGATCTTGGCAGGGCAGGGAGAGCTTGTGACACGTGTGGCCTGCAGAACAGCAACTTGCCAGTGCTGCAGGCACTGCTGCAGAGAAGGCAGATTGCCATTCAAGCAATACAGCTGTGCTGCTGGGGTGAAACCAGGGGAATAGTTTGACTAAAACACTGGTTGCAAGTCACATCTACTAAAGTTTAGTCACTTATCTTCTGCCCCTACCTGTAACTTCGTACTGTTTTTTAAATTATTTCAAGTTGCTTATGTTTTCTAGTAATTGCAGGGGAGAGTTTGCTTAAAGATAGAAATTTGTGATGAAACTAACATTTTCTCAGTTGCATGTGGTCAGTTTTTTCTAGAACATTACCCAAAACATTCCAAGGAATAAGGTAGTTTGCATAAGAAGCTCTAGTTTCAGCTTTTGTTAGAAATTGTATTTTGAAGTAGTAAATCCTGACCTGGTACTTGTTTCTGGCTGTTTCCTTACACATGACAAGAAGAGGGAGTAGAAAGCAAAGGAAGGATGCAGTCATGTTGGACTTGTTTTCATGAAGTGAATGTAAGCCATGTGAGCCATGAGGTGTAAACCATGGAAACTGTGAACAACAGCTGAAGACACCGTGGAGGATGTTATGGTGTATTAGTGATGTCACTTCTTGATCCACAAAAACAACTGGCTGGCTTTCAGGACTGGAGTGCTCCAGTACTTGAAAACTGAACTCCCCTGAAATGACACCCATTTCCAAGAACCCTGAGCTTGTACAAACACCTCAGGGCAGCAGGGTAGAGCACAAGGAATGCATTTTCTTTCCATTCCCCAAGGTCTCTGTGGGTGTTAGGTAAATATGAGCAAGAAGCAACTTTTCTTTTCTCCAGCCTTGTCTGGGCAGCCTGTGCCCACCAATCCCGGGTGTGCCATCAACTGTTCTCCACTCGTTGTCTTCATGCCATGTTTCTACATAGGGGTATTAAGTCTGAAAACTGTCTTAGGAAGCAGCAGCAGACCTTCAATTAGGAGAGGGTTTTTCAAGGGCTGTGCCTGAAAAATGAGCATGGGTGGGTTTTTAATATGGCTGGTTTAACTACAGATACTAATTTTTTTCAGTTACTTCTATCTTTGATTGGAATCTCTTATAACTATATTTTAATATCTTGGGGTTGTTAATTCCAAACTTTCTGATGATACAAAAGTATATTTCCTTTTTATGAATTTCAGAGTTATGGCCTGCTGATGTCATTGCAACCTACTTGTCTTGACTTACAGGACACATAAATACAAAAAAATGTTTTCAGTGAAAATGTTCCCTATCTGTTGTGTTTAGTGATTAACAGAAACAAACTGAACAAGAGATGTTTGCTCCTTGATTCTTCCTGAGAATTTACAAACAACTTCTGTATGTCATAGTGTAACAAATAGTTTACTTTTTTGTCACTGTGCATTCTTCTGGTGTATGTGTCTTGAATGTAATTTTATTAATCCCCTGCCTAGTTTATGTTAATAGATATAGAAGTCTCTCCAAATAATGTACATATTTGTGCTCCCTGCTTTTCTAGGCTTTGTTTCGAGGCAACAAGGGGTCTTTCAGAGTCCGCACTTGATGAGAAATATTCAGAAGATAGTAAAATGCTTCTTTTGCAACTCAGGTGCAGTCTTTGCCTGTGTAATTGACTGTTATGACATAGGAGAGCACAGAGAAAGTCTTTGTCCTGCTGCAGTCTGTGCTACCTCTTGGGCAGTGTTTAAAGCAGGTCCATAGGCACATGCTTAAAAAATATGGCTATTAATTGTAGTGTTCTTGGAAAACTCAGGCTACTTTTTGGCTATGTAAGGCTACATTTGCTGCTGCAACTGGGTAGCATTCTTTTCTTTGCCCTCAGTAGCATTTGCTTTGAAACAGCTGTTCACTTTCTCCAAGAAGTGAGCAAGAGTGATCTTTAGTGCAATCTTCTGTTCACCTCCACCCAGACATAGTATTTAGGGTGGTATCCTGACCTCATTGACATGGAAGAAGTTTCCTTCCTCCTCACCTTTAATAGGCACCTCTAGATCCTTACATGTGAGGTGCTGCAGTAGTGGTCAAGATTCATGAAATAATTCTGTAGAAAACAGCCTAAATGTTTATTGTTAGTATTTATCTTGAGGATAACCATGTCCCATTGTGCAGTGTTCCCTTTCCTTGCTTGTTTCCAGGTTGCTGTGGTTTCTGGTAGCTCTTCCTTGCCTCTTCCTGGCATACACACCTGTCTATGGATTAACATATATAAATGTGGTTTTGCTGAAGTTAAGAGAATATGATGGCACACGACAGAACAATGTATTACTGACTTCAGAGGCTGAGTTTGTTCATAAATGAGGAAAATAGCTATAAATTGTGTAGTGACTTCAGGGCTGAGTCTTGCAAATACTTGCACAAATAAACAATGTATGAGAGGAATGCCACTTAAATGAATCTGTTCTCAGGATCAGGACTCAGGCTGTTGATATTAATCTGAAACAATGAAGATTTCTGTAATTGAAGTGGCTTTCTAATTAAAAATAAATACAAAAATTTAAAGCTCATGTGCTTTAGTTGCAGTGTTATGTTGCCTTAAAAGTCCTCAGAAATCAGCAGAGAGAACTTGTTTGCTTCTTAAATCTGGAGGGGTTTTCACATAGTACCAGAAGGATTGATGAGTGTATGATAATTCTGACACTGTCCTTCTGGTGTCAATTGCTTTATTGCATTTTTCCTTTGAACTGAAAACTGCCAAGAGGTGTTGCACACAGTCCTTTGAAATCCATGTCCTCTGCAGATCACATCAGGCAGAGGCAGTTTCCAAACAGTACCCTCGATGCTCTCGGTTCTGCAGCAGGGATTGTGCTCAGGGACCTGCAGGCTGGCTCACCTCACATGGAAGGTGTGCTGACCCTGCGCTGGGGGTGTGATTGATGAGTTTGTCGTGTGGGTGGGAACGAAGTCCCTTTGTTCCCAAGGTCAGGTACAGGACAGCTCTTCCTGGTGAGCTGCTCTGTGTTGCACTTGGCGTCCATGAGGGAAAGTGGTCTCACGGTGCCTTTCCTCTGAGGCGGCATCGTTTGAATCTATTAAACCTGTAATGGAGGAGTGACAAGGTAATTTTTCATGAGATTACTTGGAGATGTTTTACATTTATTTTTGAATCTTCTGTAACTTGTCTTGGAAATGTTTCTAGTCCAATGCCCATGTATTTGACTTGTGTATACTCTTATTTTCCTTTTTTTTTCTGTGGTTGACAAATAAAATGATGTAAAAACTACATGTTGACATTTAAAGGGACTAGTTTGGTTTCACACAATATGGAGCTTAGTTTGAGATTTGGCAGTCCAAGGTCAATTTCTCACATGCCTACAGAGGGGCACCCTCAGAGAGCTGCACTTGGGAGCTCAAGAGTAATTTTAGTGTAGGAGCAGCTGAGCAGCTTTTGGGTTTGGGCTTTTTTCTGCTATATAAACCTCCCTAAAGCTAATTCTCAGATTATTCTTGACAGCCAATATGTCTGTTATAAACAGATATATAACACCCAAGACTTCTATACCTTGAAATTTCTTCAGCTTTCCATAAAGTTTTATATGCATTTGTGAGCTACTGAAGAAAATGAAAAAACCCTGAAGTTTCTTACCAAGCAATTCCAGAGCAGGAAGATGCCTGGGGACCCATCTTGCTTGGCTCGTTATCTTTCTTATTAAGTAATAAATGAGGCTCCAGATGGCCAGAATTTTGCTAGAACTGAGATAATTTTCTTTGAGATGAAGAATTTATTTTAAAACTTCAGCTGAGAAGAAATCTGTGTGTTGTACTTTCTCACTGCTTACCATTTACCATGACAGGGTATTCACAGGAGCTGAGTAGTTAATTAACTCAAAATTGCAAAATGTGTCAGCATGCACTGCATATTTGACAGTAGCCGCCTGTAGAAGATAAAGCAAACAGTTACAGCAGCAGTATAATGAAGATTTATGGCTTTAGGACGCAGGCATATGTGGGAGAACAGTTTGTAATATGGGATCAGTTTCTGGTTATACAATTCATGCCTGTTTTAGATGGCTGTAGACTTAGTGCTTCAATTTGTTGTTTTCAGTGGAAAGAAGTCTTGCAGTAGACAGTTTTTAAATGAAGTGAGACATATAAAACATGTCAGGCATGCTTGATAGGAAAAAATAAACTTTTTTTCAATGTCAGATCTGTTTATATTCATGATCTAAATCAGAGGCTGTTTTTACTTTAAGCTTTTGTACCATCTTCTCTGGGAGTTACATGGAATGTAGTAAATAATGCCTGCTGTGTGTTGTCTCAAGAGCATCAGCCATTTAGAAATCATGTCACAGCAATCCCAAAGTCCTTTTCCATCCTAGTGACTTGCTTAATTTTTTTATTTCTTTGGCCCAAGCTACTCCCCTCATGTGTCTCCTAGTCCGAAGGCAGCAGGCAGGTAGGTCACTGTGCTTCTACCAGTGTACAGCTGGAGCCAGCATTTGAACATTGTAAAACGATTTTCTGGTTTTATCTGCCACTCTGTATTCTTTTCCTGAAATTAATAAATGTGCAGGTACCTGCAAACACATTGATTTAGAAGATCGTTTTCAGAAGAAGGCTTCAGTTCTGCCCATTTTCAAAGTCACATGTTGACTGTTTGGGTATTGGGAAGTTTTCAGAGGCGTTTCATTAACGTGGTTGTGGAAGCTGATGCTGCACATTGTGCCATGAGAGCTGTCCTGGCAGATTTGGGGTTGTGGGTGTGCATGGCTGCCCCTGAGTGCCTCCCTTGCCTGATCCACTTGGCTCTTCATCCTTTGGTTAATAAATGTCTTTGTAGACATGGAATGCTTGATATGGGGTCCTTGGGGTGGTGGAGGACCCCCACTCAAGGCATGGTCGTCAGGTTTGCACTCAGGTAAAGGAACGTGGCTCTCTGTGTGCGCCAGCTGCGAGTCACGGCTGTGTGGGAGTTTCTGTCTGTTGTTGCACTAAAGGTTGTTTCCCCCCAGGAAGTAATTTTTTCCTTCTTGGTTTTCAGATCCAGGTGTCCCTTCAGTGAATGGGTGTCTGTGGTCAGTGTGATGCAGCACTTGAAAACTGCCTGGTAAAACAGCTGGGTCCTGCATGTTACAATGGACAAGGCTGCCACTTACAAACTGTTTCACAAATAGCCATTTGTGATGGGTGAAGAGGTTGGAGTTATGCTTTATTCTGGTCTTCTGAAATGCATTTTGTCTTGCTGTTAGTGCTCACGTACATAATTCATCTCTTAACTTGTGGGTTCTTGGTAAACTGTTGGGTAAAACATGCAAGAAGATATCTCGGGTAGTTCTCTGTGGGTGCAATTTCATTCAGGAGAGAATGGCTGGAGTCAGTCCTGCTGATGGCATGGCATGGCACCACCACTCATGGCATAATGGCTGGGTTTTAATTAGCTCCTGTGTCGTTTAGCTCTACGTTCTTAATGACAAATTGATTTGACTTCCCAAAGTGGAAGTTAAAAGGTGTCACAATAGAGGTGTTCGACCTCATGGCATTATTTTTTTCCTCCATTTCTTTAAAAGATACAGACTGTGAGCGTGCTGGTGTTTTCTGACAGTTCATGTTCTCTCTGTGGGATACAAGTTTGTGCTGTGGCGTCATTTGAAGAAAAGGTCCTCTTGAGGAGGAAAAAGGAAATTGGAACAAGCCACCCAAGATCTGTGAGGCTGTTTGGATTATGTTTAATTTGGAACCAGCTATTCTAGGGGCATTTTGTTAGTTCTTACACAAGATATGGCTTTATCCAGTTTTGTTTGCATGTGAAAAATATGAATATTTAAAATGTTAAGTTTGTTCTTTTCTGGAATAAATGCCCTCATTTGTGAGAGGCCTTTTAGATAACCAATAGGGGATGAGTGGAACAAATGAAAATTTTCCCTAAGGGGTAGTTTCCCATTTTGTTTTGGCATTTGGCTTTTAATGACATACCATAGAAATGCAAGCTCAGGACACTGGTAAAAATGAAGCTCATTAACTTTTAAACTGATGATATAAACTATCTTAAGTATGGCCAAGTAGCAAAGTAAGTGGATCCCTACTGGTTGATGTGTTAGTTTTGAAATGAAAAAGCTGGAGCCGAGCATGGTATTAAAATAACATCCCCTGGTGGTATTCAGAGCCGGTCACTTGTAAAGAGCAGGTTATAATTAATCTGCTCTTACTAAGCAGATGATGCCTTTGCAGTTCACAGTCACTTTATTTTATGGAAAACCAGTGTTTGTTTGTAGAGAAGTATGATTAGAGAATCACAGGAATACTGTAAAAAAAAGTACCACAATGTGCTGAAGAGGACATAATTTATTGTATCAAAGCTGTTTCTAGAATATGAAATACGTGTGAGACTTGATGTGCACATACAGCCTGGTTGGTGCCACCAGGGAGGATCTTCCCTTTGAGTGTTACAGCTGTCACGTGCTTAAGCACAGAAATAATTGTTTGGAGATAATGGAACATTTTTGTCTTGATTAATCCAGTTAAGCATTTAAAAAGTTAATTAATTTTGTTTGTAAGTTAATTTTGTTTAATTAAGTTTGTGCGAAAGGCAGAACTGTCTCACCTGGCTCAGAACTTGCAGTTCCCTGTTCCTCGTTGAAGCAGAGATTGATGCTGTTGGAGTCTCTAAAAGGGGATGGAGACACCAGGTGTGAAAGAACTGTTTGAACTGGCCATGAATAACTGCTGGGGCAGGGGAATTCAGGTCTCATATTTGAAGAACTGGTTGTAACACAGGAGCCTGCTGCATTCCGCAGGGAGATCAGCAAACGCACTTATGCTGGGAAGAACCTCAGTTGTTGCTGGAGTCCAGTCCCACATTCCCCAATTAGCCCAGTGAAAGTGCATGTCCAAAGGCTTGCAATTAATTTTATTTCAGTCTTTATCTGTCTCCTCTCCTTCAGGAGAGCCATGAGGCAGTGGCCTTGATTTCCATTTGGATTAGAAGTGCTAATGCTGCCCTTCCTTACACCAGGAAAGGGCCTTCCCTTTGGAAAGAAAAGGGCAGAAAATATCTGTGTGCGTGTGCTTGCGGGACACACGTTGTGTTTTGAGAGGAAAGGAATCACTTGTCAAAATCCAGTCAGAAGAGTTCTTAAGGTAGTTTGGTGCTTGAAAGGATGTCCATGCAAGAGGCAAAGCCCTGCCTCCATTTTCTGCCCCATTTTCAGTTCTGATTTATGAGAAGGTTGTGGGTCTTCTGCACCAGACTCCAGAGAAACTGCTGCTTAATTATGTGCTATCACTCAGGAGACTCTCCCTGATGGTTTGTTACCCTTTTACAAGCAAATTTACAGTAACATCAAACCCTTGCTTCCTGCTGAGCTGACAGGCCCGGTGTTGGTTCAGGGGCTGCCTTGTTCCCAAGGGGTTTGCCATGAACCAAAACAAGGGTCCCCTGTGGGCTGGGCTGCACACTGTAAGCTCACTCACAGGCATGTTTCTTATGGCTCTCCCAAGTGGTACCGAGGCACTGCTGAAAACAGTCCAAATCCATCTCAGGTAATAAACCCTTTATTACCTGGGAGCGTTTTGGTGTGGACTCTATGCCATTAAGTAGTTTCTCTGCTATGCTCAATAACTTTGAAGTTTGCTTATTCTGTAATTAAAAATACCTTAGCTAGGAAGTCCTGAACCTCCATTTGCTGGTTCAGCTTCTCCCTGCTTGAGGCAGGACTGTTGAATAAATAATCTTTACAGCTGCTGCAGGTACTAACTTCTTACAGAAAGGACAAATGGGAAGAGAGGAAAGCAGGAGTATTCGGACACCAGACTGACTCGGCTCAAGGAAGGGTCAAGTCCAAAAGCCAGTGTCAGGATTTGTCCCTAAGGCTCATGTTTGCTGCTGCAGTTTTCTGTCTGGCACAGCCATACATCATCTTGGCACCCATGAGAGCAACTCAGTTGCTGCTGGGGGTGGTTTTCAGCAGTGGAACCAGAATGGCTGCAAAAGCATGGTCTCTTTCTTTCACTCTGAAGTAAGAATTAAAACAGTGGTTCCTGATTCCACTGTGGTGGGACAGAGGGTAAAGAAGGTCTCAGACTTGTTGATGTCTAATGTTCCACCTTTCCAGCTGGGACAGCACTTCCCCACCTTCACCCACATTTCTCTGGCTGCAAGGTAAAGGCAAGGAGAGGTGATTCTGTCTGTGCAGAGAGCAGCAGAAATCAAGCAGCAGAATTTTGGGCACGTTGGCAGAGCTGCTCTCGTGGCTTTGTGGGGTACCCCAGATGGGGTAACAGGCACTGTGCCATCATTGGGGTTTCCTCTGCAGGTTGTATTCATGTGTCCAAAGATGCTGTAAAATGAAGGGGAGAGGCAGCTATGTCTGTCATACATTTTATTTTTCATGTGGAGCTTGGCTGATAAATAGGACTCAATTAAAGCAACACTTGTGAAAAGTAAAACCCAACCATGACTCAGAAGTGCAAAATTGCCTTTCATGTGTCCAGACACCATGAGGTTCTGGTTTGCTGGAGACAGCACATGAATGTACCAGCAGGGCAAAGGCTTCAGCTTATTGATATCCTAAATGCAAACAAGACACCTGGTACAGAATATGGCTTTGTTGCTGGGTAGCCACCTGTGACCCTGAGAAACAGCTTCTGTTAAGAACAGGTCACTGGTGAGTTTTTCTCTAGTTACAAGTCATGGTGCTGTCTCCACTCAAACCACTGAGCAAGGGCTGCTAAACAGTAAGTGCTATGAAAGTAAAATGAACAAAAAACAACAGTAAAAGCCAAGAACAACAAATCCGTGCCCACCTCCATTGCATTTGGACATGGCTCGTCTATCAACAGCACCAGTAGAAGCAGGCAGTTCCTGTGGCGGAGGAGTGGTTTGTGATGGGAAGACTTAAGACTTGCAAAGGATCAGAAAAACTAACAAGTGCATCCCAGGCACGAAATTACAGTAACAGGTTGCCTAAGGCTGAGAAAGGTTTTAATTGCATCGTCCCATTGGGCACGCAGCTGGCGGCAGCTGAAATAGCTGTGGCTGTCCCTTTGCACATTCCACCCTATTTCCTGCTCACCTGTCTTTGCAGCTCTGTGAAGGAACTAGCTTGACTCCAGAGGACAAAGTGTGGCATGAAATGCTGTGTACCCGGTCTTGTGGTAGTCTGAGAAGTGTCTGGCAAAATGTTCCCAAAGAAAAACTGGTTACCTCACAGTGGGGGACGGAAGAAAGCTGTAGGGAGTGAGCAGAGTGTGGAGCTAATTTGGTGCCTGGTACCAAGGTCTGTAATTTACCTGCCCAGAGAGTATCTGGAAAGGAGTTTACCTGCCAATGAGTCACCCGGGGAGGTAAGGACAGCAGCCTGGGGGACACTGCTGCCAGCAAGCACAACCACCCCACATGCTCCGGCATCTTGGTCCCTCAGTTTTTTCCTAGAGCAATGTGGAGCCCTCCCGCCCCCAGTGTTTCCTGTGCTGCCTGTGCAGGGAACCAGCCAGTAATGACTGGTGCTGCCCACAGCAGCCAGTGTGTCCTGGTGGGTTTGCAGTTCCAGGCAGCGGTGGCACAAGAGTGATTCTGTGGCTGCAGCCCCCTTCCTGGACTGCCCAAGGCTGTGCCCAGCAGGCTGCCTGTGAGACAGGGGCCAGTGGCACCCTTTACCTGCTGGCCTGGCACCACAGCTGCTGCTGGGCTGAAGAGCCTCAAAGGTGCCCGTGTGCTAAGGCAGCTGTGCCAGGCAAGCCTGGGAGCCAAATGGCAGCAGTGGCACAGCCCCACCCCAGCACTGGGGGCTGGGGGTTTCCTGCAGCTGTGGGGCAGAGCAGCCCCAGGGCTCAGGAATCCTGCCAGCCCCTGCAGCCACTTCAGCAGGTGTCAGCTGAGGGACTGAACATGGAGCCAGATGTCAGACAGGACTGGCTTTGCCCAGCAGGAAGATCAGCACTGAGGGGAGAGCTTCACCCGTGCTACCCTCTGTTTCTGCTTGCGGCTGTACGGGTGTCTGGGTGTATGGAGAAAGAAAATGGTTGTGCCTAATCCTGTTCAGAAAGTTTCCTTTGGTTTTTTTCAATTTTTTTTCCTCCGTATTAGTGGAGAGGAATAGGCTTGGGATCCTCTGCAGGGGCAGTGTGTCTGTGAACACATCTTGTTTAGAGTTTGATGAGAAGTTTAACTGGCTGAGTACCATGTGACAACAGCACTGTTTGCTTGTCATTTGCTGATACATAGCTGGGAGCAGGTATCCTAGGAGGTATTTCCTAGGAGGCCGTATCCCAAGGCCTTGGGATCTTTTTAGAATTCACCAATAAAAACCACCAGCATCTTCAAACTGTCTTATTTCCTACACCACCACATTCCAGCTAGGGCTCTCTTTTCATTTACTTTCTTGCCTTCAAAGTGCAAAGCCAGGGAGCAAACCAGAAGTGATCAGGCAGCTGTTCAGGCACTAGGACCACGGAGAGCGATTTGATAAAGCAGAAAGCCAGACTCTTTACATACACCCCACACAGAGGCTTGGTCAACAAGCAGCACTGAATATATTAAATGGATTTCCACCAACTTGCCTGGAGAGCTCTTCATTTCAGTGCATGATTTGGGCTCTGGGGCAGATGTTATTCAAAAGGAAAAAAACCCAAACTTTATTCCCTGTTTCTCAACGTATTTGCTGCAGCAATGCCGTTCCTTCAGGTGCCAGAAGAGCTCAAGGTCAGCAGGGTACAACTGCATCTTCCTCCCGCTGCAGGCTGCAGCCGGCACTTCCCTGTGCGCTGGGTCCGGATCAGGAGCCAGCTGGGCTCCTCCTGTCAGCCCCCCTCGGTGCAGAGCTCCCACCGGCCTGGCCTGGAGCAGCAGCTGGAAAGCAGCAAGACAGGGGCAGGAACTTGCACGTGGGTGTGTTTTTCTGTCAGTCCCTGGGGCTGTCTGGCAAGTGCTGCCGGCTGGGCCTCCAGCACTGCGAGAGAGTGGGGATGGGATAAGCTCTTCCTGAGATCTCCCTTGCTGTGCTCCAGTTCATTTTTGACATCTCCCAGAGCACGATCCCTGCTGTCAGAGATACCCCTGGTGTTCCTCACGCTTCTCCCCATCCAGTGGTTGAGTTCATAGCTTGTTCTTCTGTCTCATGGTTAAAAAAATATATATTTTATTTTTCATCCTCATCTCCCTCGCTCATGCTGCTGAGAGAGGCAGAGGCAGCTTTTGGAGAAGAGGGAGGGGAGGTCTTATTGATGACCCAGGGTGGAGATGGAGAACGGGATGGAGAGCGGCCTCGCGTAGGACTGCTGTTTGGGCTCTGCCGGGGAGAAAAAGCCTGGAGCATTCGGCCACTTCGTTCCTGGAACATCTGCTTCTGCAAAAGCAAAGTGAAAAGATGCTCTTTGAGTAGTGCACAGAGGAGAAGGCTGTGGGCAGGCAGGGGTTGCACTGTGCCTGTCACTGGGGAGCGAGCCAGGAGCCAGAGCCCTGGAGTGTGGCTGGTTTGCCTCTGCTGTGCTCATGATAACCTGGTCCTTGCATGCAAGTTTTTACCTCAGCTGGGCCACCCCCAGTGTGAGAACACCCTTTGTACTGGCCCAAACCACAGAGAGGGGACTCCCTTTGTATTTTTTGTATGTGTTCGTCACCCTCTTGTCTCCTACTTCCCATGGCATTTTCCTTCTAGAATGTTGGGAAGGACCACCCATCTCCTCCTGAGCTTCCTGGCTTTCCCAGCTTTTATTCCTCCTTCCCTTCCCAAGGGAGACAGCCTGGTCCCTGCCAAATACTGGCAGCCACTTCCCCAGCTCCCTGGAGCAGGCATGACCCAAACCCATAAATTGAGGGTGGGAATGTCAGAATTCGAGTGTCTGTTGAAAAGAGAAAACACTTGCAGGCTCTGTGTTCTGCTTGGAGCTTTATTGTCACTTTTGCTTTGTCAAGCTGAGTGGAGGCCTGCCAGAGCTGGTGGAGTGGAAGAGACACCTCTGCAGCCAAGCAATCTGCTACAATAAGGCAAGTGCCTCTACTCATTAGCAGCAATGTGGCCTTGTGTCATGCTGGGTTATGGAAGATGTGCATGTGCTGCGCAGGCTTCACATGGAAAATGCCAAATCCGAGTGCCCTGCTGCTCCTCCTGGGGATGGGGAGCAAGAAGTCTCAACCTTGGCTGAAGTACTGGCAGTCAGGTCACAGGCGATGCTCGGCTGAAAGGAAGATCCAGCCCCGAGAAAGTTATGTTACCACTTGGGTCTGAGAGGAAAATACTTGTGCAGAATGTATGGGTTTGCCTGTTTGGGCAGCTGCAAACTTGATCTCAGCTAAGTTTTCATCTTGTTCCTATTCCCCTTCCCTCTGCAGTGACTCTGCTCTGTGCTGACCTTCCCCCCAGCCACAGAGCATCTGGCTGCCCATCTTGCTCTTTCTCCTCTTTGAAACTCAGTATTCCCTGCCAGTGGAGAGGCAGAGGCTGGTTTGCCCCTCAGGTTTCTGGGTGTTCGCTAAATCCCAGTGCTTAAAAATCCAGCACAAATACCAAACGTAGCTGTTCTACTGTGAGCTCCCTCTCCTAATTTACATCTTTATCCCATTTGCCTTTATTGACTTAGTTTTAGAGCCTGGATGTCGCTGCAGTGCAGAATGGCAGAACAGTTCCTGCCTGGAGCTACGCTTACCCTTACACTTAGGCAAGGCTCTTGTGCATAAAACCCCATGGTGTGTAACCTACCCCTGCACTACTGCTAGGTCCAAATTAGTACAGACTTCCTAAAATCTCCATAGTTAGCAGACGGTGGTTGCTCCTGATAAATGGTGCCAGGAAGCATTTGGAGGGGGAGCATTTCTGCAGCTGAGAGCTGCAAAATTTCTCTGCAGATCACAGAAATGTGAGGTTCTGTGAGCTTGCTTCACCCTCTCACTGGAGATAATCCCCAATAAAAAACCCCCATGTTTGATATGAAATATCTTTTTCCTGGCCAATCAAAATACTTTGACTTCCTTCAGTCGCTTCAAACAATTCAGTGGCACAGTGGTGCTTCATGGGGAGTATCAGTGCTGGGGGACATCCAAGTGTCCCATCTTGGCTTGGCCTGCACCATCCCATGTGGCAGGGGGTACTTGACTGTACCTTAGTCACAGAGGCCAGGGATGGAAAGGGGAATCCCACCTTCCTGCTAAGTCCCTCAGCCAGGCTGTAGGACACCTCCTTCCCGGGTCTTCAGTGAAGAGTTTGTTGCTTGAACAAGCTGATGCACTCACACCTTCAGCAGGGCAAGTGCCTGGCCCCTCCGCGTTGCCTCCTGCATTAGTGCTGGAACCACCAGGCTGCTGGCTCAAACCACAGCTCTGCAGGAGGAGGAGGTGGTGTCATTCACCTGCCTCACAACACCCCTTTCTCTCCAGCTGTGCCCTAGCAGGGTCAGTAAGCCATGCCCTTTGCAGGCAAGGAGCTCCTTGGGCCATTGGGTGCTGAAGAAGTAGAACAAGTGGCTTCCTTGGAGTGCTGGAGGGTTAGAAAGGCTGGATGCACTGTGGACCTTTACCAGAGGAAGGGAAATAATTTCAAAGCCTTGATTCAAGCAATTTCAGGTACACCCAACCAGTTTAGGGTTTCCTTTTGGCAAACTCGCTACTGGGAAAAAATATTTTGCCTGTTTCTGAATTGTACTGCCTGTATGTTGATACCCCTTTGCTTCACACAGCAAGTGCCAGCTGGGTGTTAGAGAAAGCTTCTGCTTTTGAGCTGCTGATTGTTCCAAGGCCATTTTAGGTCCAGGCTGCAGACAGGTGGTGTGGCCTAAACACCATCCCCAGGTTCTAGTTGCAATCTGTCTTATCTGAGCCCCTGCCGATGTCTGAGGTGATGCAGCTGTTTGGAAGGCAATCTTCCCCGAGTGCCCCTGTGTGCTGAGCAGGGGGAAGCCAGCCCCTTGAAGGGACACCTCATCTGAAGGGACATTACTGAGGGAGACTGGCACATCACATCTGCCCTGTGAGCTGTGCTTTCTCTCCACTGACCTCAGCTGTAGGTGCCTGCTTGTACATGTCTGAGAGGAGGGGGAATGGACACCTGCAGCCTGGGGTGGTGTCTCTGCCATTAGGCCCTGTGTGCCAGGCTGTGTGGTGGTCCTGTCTCACATCACAGAAAAGTTTCATGCCACATTAATCATTGTTTCTGACCCTGCTGTGACTCTCTTGCAGAAAACATGTGCACAGAGGATTGCACAGGTGGGCAAAATTGCCCATGAATTATAGACATCTAGACATTTGAAAACTGACATTTTGACCTCTTTCACAAACGGGTATTTTTTTGTGGGTTACATGGCCCTTGCTTTTAGAAAATTGATGCTAGCATAAAGTATATTATAATAATTATTTGTGAAATAATAATAGCATATTAATGGCATGCAAATTACTGATCTAGAAATCCAGCATGCCCGTAACGATTCCTGTACTTTTAATGTCAACATTAAAAGCAACATCTAACTAACAGTGATAAGGCAAATTAACAATAATAACAGTTTTGACACTAATAGTAAGTTATCATTATTTTAAAAGTCTTTCCTGTTGCCAAGGCTCAAGCTGATTTCAAAAAAGCTACACCACCTCTCAGCTTGCTGTCACTGATGCTCTTCCTACAAAACTGTGGAGAGATTTCACTGCTCTTGTTCTTAGCAAAGGTCCCTGGGATTACACCAGACTTCCTACTCTGTGGTCAAACACTCAGAAAACAAGAGTTTCTAGATTTTAAAAGACCTTTGCAGAGCACCTTTTCCTTAACTGAACTGGGTAAAATGTTTTATCAGCAAAGGTTTTTAAAAATGCCATTAGTGTGCAGCGTTGAGTGGGTAGAGCCAGGAAATGGAGTCAGTGCTTCTGAATTCTCTTCCTCTCTCTGCACAGCTAAGCTCATCTCACCTCCTGTGGATTTCACGTGCTCTGTTAGCATCAGCTTCAGTTATTCAGCACCTATGTCCACAGGACCATCCCACATGGGGAACACACACCAAGCTCTATGGGCAACAACTCAGAGGAAGCTTCATGTGGATGTGGATAATGTAGGTAAACCTGGGCATTTCATCAGAAGAGTTACCTTCTTGCCCTTCCCCAAGAACATGACAGTGTCCATGAACAAACTGTTAAATAAACTCATTGTACATGTGGCTGGGGCCTCTGTTCAGTGATCACTGCCTTTGCATGGACACAAGTAGCTGTAAGATGACAAAGTCTCTGCTTTGAAGCCTTCACAGCCTAGTTTTAGGTTTTTCTCAACTGAGTGGTAATCAACATGGCAAGTTAGTGCAAAGACGAGAACTCCAGTAACAGGCAGGTACTGCATGACTTGGTGGCACTGAGTTGTGACACAGCACTCATGTGAGCTACTTAATTCACAAAAGCTTTGTGACTCTTCCTATGTGTTTGTTTACAAACAAAAGCTCTGCTGAGTTAATTCCAACAGAAGGAAACTCTTTGTCACTCAGAGTTTGCAACCAGAGCAGCGTGTCTGAGATGGTGCCTGCACTGGAGGGTCTGGGCTTTCATCCCAACACAGATAAATTCTACATTCAAATTAAGCTTTGTTACTGGTTTCAATGTAGCAAAGCAAAGTCATACAATAAAACAAAGCTTCTTGAGGTCTGGCATGCTATCAGAACTGACAGATGGGGGCCAGGACTCTTTTGGGGCTCTGAAATGCCACCAACTCACCAGTTACTGCATGAGTTTGAAAAGGTTCCTCCCCAGAAAGATGCTGTTGCAGATTCTCAACTGCCTGTCCAAGGCACTTGGGGACCTTTAGTAAATAGGTCTGTGAAGCCAGCACATACCAAGCAGAGCTTTGCAAATGCATCAGTCCCACCTGAGCCTTCCCTGCTGTCAGTTAGATGAGTCTGAACTTGACATGTAAAATAATTTCTTAGAACTTTTTATCAGTAGTTTTTGAAGTTAGAAAATTATAATCTTCTACTGCTGAATACAGAGCATGAAGAGAACTATTGAAAACCTTTTCAATGGTCCTGTTTTCCCTCACTACCTCCAGTGTATATCCCTGATGTCAGAGTGGTTGCATTTAATGCTAACAAGGCCAACAGACTGTTGCCCTGTTTG
The DNA here is from genome assembly GCA_013399195.1 of Dicrurus megarhynchus. Classification (NCBI taxonomy): domain Eukaryota; kingdom Metazoa; phylum Chordata; class Aves; order Passeriformes; family Dicruridae; genus Dicrurus; species Dicrurus megarhynchus. The sequence goes on along the minus strand of VXAD01001938.1, from coordinate 116,817 downwards.
CTTGTGTGGTGCTGTGATGCAGCTCTGCTGAATGCAGTATTATGTTCAGCATAACACCTTCACATAATACAGATATCCCAAACAAGCAACAGCCAGAAGCAGCAAATCCTTCTGTTGCAGTACTGGTATGCATTAATGGCTTCAGCAGCCAGGTTTGCCATTATCCTGCTGTGCTGGCTTTTGAGACTTAAGACTGCAGCAAAAGCATCTGCTCTTGACCTGTGTTAGAGAGGAGAAATAAAAACACTCAGACTTTCTGGGATGGCGGAATACCTACCCAAGCTCCGTCAGGTCCAAATAGCTCTAAAAAGTTGCCAATAAATTCCCTGGACTTTTCTTCCCATTTCTGAATGAGGTCATGGCTCTTCTCTTCCACCTTGTAAACAAATTCTTTTGACTTTTCCTCCACATTCTTGACTTTTTCTTTCATTTTGTCCACTTGGTTTTGAAAGCGATATTTCTTCTCCTGTTTTAAAAGTGTGGTCAGAGATTAATAAAAAACTTGGAAATAATCAGCCACAAACAGTTGAGAAGAAGAAAAAAAAATTGTATTAATGCATCCTAACATATGGCCTTCATTAGCTATTCCCATGTTATTTCTATGAATGAAAGTTGAATGTTTGTGGAATGAAGTGCAGAAGGTACATATTGAAGACTTCTTGTGTGACTACTGTGTTTAATCCACTACATGGATCTTTCTGTATTTTCAAACTGAATGCACTTTGAAAATGATACGAATCTTGTGAAGGATATGAGTGAGAAATTAACAGCTCAAAAGGCAAAAGGCAAATCTCCCTATGTTTCCTAGCAAATGCTGCTGACTTGCCAGTCTAGATGTTAACTTGGACCAAAATGTCTCTTTGGGTGGATTTCTGCAGAGCAGAAGGAAAACTCTCATCAACTCTGAGCCTGGCTAATATGGGAGCTTCTGGCTGCAACACAGATGTGTGTAGGCCAGTGGCTTGTGGCCAGCAAACTTCATAGAAAAGAGAGCAACTCCTAATTCCTAAGTCACACAGAAAAGGAGAGGCACAGAAGATAATATTACAGAGCTCCTGGCAAAATCTTCTGAAATATTTCAGGATTAAAGGGCTTTTGTCTTGAAATGCTTGTGTGCTCCACAAATTTTTGGTATAAGCAGATAAGCAAGATATGCTCTTGAAGATGTGGTGGTCTGTGTAGAAGCACAGATCACTATTGGCTTTTAATTCTCTGTTAACTCCATTTAATGGCCACTTTAATTTACTTCAAGAACAAGCACTGAAGTGGGGTTTATTCTAGCTCACGAATCACTAAAAACTGTCTTTGCAGGCCACAAGCACAAACAAAATCCCCAAGGTCCAAAGAAACCCAACTCACTCTGCACCTAGAAGGTGATCAGCCCTTCCTTTAACGAGGAAACCAGTGCTCTTCTGCCTTGTGAAATCATGGGGATTTAATTTTGAAACACAAATAGTCTCTGGTGCAAATCAGTATTTCTGCATTTAAATTACTGTAAGCTAAATAACCAGATGTCAGGAGGTTCTTCAGGATACAAATGAGATGGGGGGAAGCACAACTTATGCAACAGTATCTTAACCTCACAGCTGCTAAAGAATAAATTTGAGAACCTTCAAGGCATTCAGCATACCTTATTTTAATGGATATTTGCAATCCTGATCCTTCTGGATGGAGTACTTACAAGCAGGATTTTTTAAAGGTGTAGAAGACTAAAAAAAACCACAGTGAAATAAATATTTATGCCCTGTGATCTGGGGTTTATCTCCCAGACTTCAAAATAAGAAACAGGTGAACTAAACTCTAATGAAATGACACAATTCAGTCCTTCACAAGGGTGTTCCAAGCTCCAGGGAGGGAGGTGAGAGATCCTGCTGTGAGCCATCTCAGTCACAAGGGAGATTTCAGTTATGTGGGTTATCTTGAGGTTTTAAGTCAAGACTTGAAACAGAAAATGAAGGAGGGTAAAGTCTAATTTCTGTAAAGTGTTTATTTCTCATTGGAGGGGCAGGTCTGCATGTGGAAGATGAATAATCTGAGCCATCCTTTCACATGGCGCTCTTGCCATTGTGGCTTCTGAGCTCTACAGCAGCATCATTTATGCACCAGGTTCCTAACATACCTCCTTGTTTTTGAAAACCATTTTAGCCTTCCCTAGCAATCTCACTGCTCTGTGATTGGTTTTGTTAGGGTTTTTTTTGGTTTTTGTTTTGTTGGTTTTTTTAATCCTATCACACTTGAGAGAAACTTTGGATCTCAAAATCCATGCCCTCTGGACTGCCTTCTTGGAATAGGAATAAAGAAAGAAATCGTGTGTTGGGTGAGTGGTTGAGCAGCCTCTGATGGGAGGGTGGGCTCCTTCCTAGTGTGTTATTGTCACCTACAGCTCAAGGAGGAAGGGGGAGCAGCAGCTTTGTGAAAAGCGTAAGATGGAAATGAAGCTGCTAACTAATAGGAGCAATTAAAACTACCCTCAGATTACCAGTTTCTTTTAAATTAAGTTCTTTCCAGCTATTTTAAAAGCGGCAGGAGGAAGATATCATTTCTTAACCTTTACTTTACATTCAGGATGTAGGAGAGAGTGTTTGAGGAGCAAATGCAGATCAACGTACTCACATTTATAAAACTGACATTCAGCTCTTTGGCGGTGTATCCTCGCTGGAGGTTGCGCCGAGCATACACGTCATAGTCCCGGACGATCCGTGTGATGATATCCGATGTGGAGATACCTTCGGTTCTCTGCGTAGGTACAAACATTCCTGAGCAAAGTGGGAAAAGAAAGCCTGCTGATAAAGCTTGGCAGGACCAGGCACTGCGGCAGATAGCTGAGGGTGAACACAGAAATGCCTGACCAAAGGTAAAGGGCTTGCAATTCTGCTTTACTCCTAGTTCTCTTCTGTTCTTTCTGTGTGAGTTTGGGGAAGGCAAGGTTGCTATACTATTAATTTTTTCTCAAGTCTTTAGAAAGACTAAACCCTCTGTACAGTGTCAGCTGTGATGTGGAAGTTATTAGACTGGCAGGGGCTCCCAAGCCAGGAAGGCCAAATTTCACAGCTGTGGCAATTCACTGAGCAATTCTTTCCAAAAGCACAGCCTTTATTTAATGTTATATAAAGGAGCAGGGATGTTTGCTGCTCTCCTTTATTTCCACTCCTGTGCTGCACCATTTGATAGACTTTGTTCTGCTGAGTAGAACAGACCAGTGTCTGGCCTTGACCAAAGCCAGGAAAAAGATGCATTACAGTAACTGGAAAACACCCTGGAGGTTCCAGCAGTTTATAACAGGAAGGTGAAGTGTAATGGTAGTGTTTTGTGTCCACCCAGCCATGTCAGTGGCTGCATAACCATCCTCCCTGCTCTGACAAATCAGTCCCCAAGAAAACTGGCCATTTATCAATACTGCTTGTATTTTCCTCAACACAACTGAGATATGTGTGGCTTTCTAATTGCTCCTCACCAAGGCAGGAGCACCTAAACTGTTAACACAATTCACAAATGTAAGAGTAGCAGAGTGCTGGCACACCTTGGCTTTAGTAGTTATTCAGAGCTACAAAAAAATTACTACTATCACTTACATGGAATTGCAACATGAAGCTGCTGATGAGAAAGAGAGAGAGAGAAGACTGGAGATGGTTTGAGAAAAAAAAGTTAGTGCTTTGTCTTAAAATGGTGTTATAGCTACTGGCAAATTAATCCTCACATGTTCACTTGAAGTAAGCAGGCATTGGTAGCTAATTTTATAGGGTTAGAAAAAGACTCAGAGAAGGAATCAAGAAGCTTAGCAGCCTCTTGTGACTAAATGCTATGTGATATTTTTTCTTTCTGATCTCTAATTAATACCCTGCTAAAAAAATAGGTTACTTTAATCATGAGCAGACATGTTTCCCTGATCATTGCTTTTCAGGAAACTATTTTTGGAAGCGGTGAAACCCGCTTTGAGCCAGAAAGGATAGATAGGAGTTACAAGAATACATGAACAAAATTCAAACCCCACCTTTGTTAAGCTGAAAGTTGAACTGTAGGAGAACATTACCCTTAGTCATTGACTTTGCTTTCATATGCTTCATGTGTTGGACTGATCCATGTTTTCCAAGCTAACTGTTCACAGATGTGCAGAGGTTTAGTCAGTGCACTGCTACCCAGCTCACTGTTGCCCATTCACCCTCCCACCCACTGGAGGCAGTAGGGAATTGGGAGCCCATGAGAATCTACCCAAGGAGCTCCACGGTTCCCATCCGCTTTTCTGCTCTCCAACAACCTGATGTGGGAAAATGGAGTACTGGTACTACAGAAAAATGTGCAAATGCATCAACAGTACCGGTCTATTTAAAACAAAACCCCTAGGACAAAGGGGAAATTCATTATTGTAATAATGCTGCTCTGGAGCATTAGGGACTATTACAGCACTAGATCTCAAAACTCATCACAAATAAGTTAACATTATTCCCAGTTTATATGTAGCAAAATTCAGCCATACAAGACTCAAGATGCTTCTCTGGTATCTCGTGGTGACAGACACAACAGACCACAAGTTCCTGAAGCTGCAAGTCCGTATTCTCTTCTGCAAAGTTTGAGTTTCTCATCAGGTCATGTGTGTACTGCGCCCGTGCCCAATAACAGCAGACAAGGGTGTGCCAGGTTTGAGCACTCTCACACGCAGTCTGGTGTCTGATAATTGATCCAGGATAATTGATCCAGTGACACCAAGAGCTCCTGTCATGTCGTCCTGTACACTCAGCACCTTACAGAAGAAAAGGAGAATAGCTGCCTGTCCAGCAATATGTCCCTTGGTGACCCATTCTTACCAGAGGGACGTTTTTTCACTGCCTGCTGAAGGAAGCTGGCGTTGGCTCTGAAACTGCAGAACAGTCATTCCCAAAGGAGGGCTGTGAGTCTGATATCACAGGGAGGTTCACAAGTGGAAAAAGATCAAGAACTGCTGCTATAAAAAGCTTATTCCTTCAGCTCAGGTCAATATCTGGTCTATAGCTATCATTGTATAGCTTGGGAAGGTCACTTCCCAGTATCATCAGGCAGCTTGCTCTGGAATTTTTTCAAGCCTCCAATACAGATGTTCATGCAGAACAGAAAGAGGCTGGATTTGCCAGGGTTCAAAGCAGCATCTCCAGGGAGCAGGAGAAGGAGGATGTGATTTGTTCCTCCTCCTGCACTGTTCACTGTGTTAGGATAGCTACTGCTGGCAAACAGTGGTTTGACGTTACCTCCTCAAATTTAATTCATCTTCCTTGAACCAAAGAGATACAAACTCCTAATGAGTTCAGCATCTTCATGTTTGATGTAAAATGGTAGTCAACAAAACTGCTAAATAGTCATGGCAAATTAATTACTCTGATACTGATTTAAACCCTCTGCCAGTGTAACAAACAGGAGCCTCAGTGCAAGCGGATCCTAATGGCTCCTGAAGGTTGCCTTTGCTTGCCCATATTCAGGACTGGGATGTGTCAAGGAGCCATCAGTTTGTGGTTCCCAAAAACTAAAGTTGGCTGGGCTGCTCTGGGAACTGAACTAATTTTCATCCATTCAAAAGTCGCAGTCAAGCACCACAAAATTGTTCTAAAAACCCAGGTGGGTCTATTTTGTGCTCAATCTGAATGGTTTCCTTGGGGTTATGGCAGGAATTCAGCCAAGGATGTCCTCTGAGGTTTTTTCAAAGTGAATCTTTCTGCTGAAGTCAGCAGTACTTACCATTAGGGTGTAAGACGATGTGATTTTATCTCTACTGCTTCTCTCCCAGCAGTTGTGGTTAAAAGACAGTAAAAGAATTTGAGCTGAGGCTGAAAAGGAAGGTGCTAAAAATGTAAAGCTGCCCTTACCCGCCTCCTTTATGTGTTTGTATACATCATCCGATCCAGCGGAAGAGTACGGGATGTCATCGTGTGCTACGAAGTCAATCTGCCAGTGAACAGAAGAATAATCACATCCCACCATCACTAAATTTTGGTTCACTGGGGGATTGTTATGGAGAGTTATCTCTTTTCTTGACTTCAGCTAACTTGCTTTTAACATTCTCATCCTAAAGCCATCACCTAGTATATTGTACTAGATTTGGGCCTGCAACTGCTGTGTTGTATGATCAATTATGAAAAAACAGAAATCTTCTCTCCAAAAGCACTGCCCCTACCACATCGCTCTGACTGGCTCAGTGTGATATGAAGTACAAAACCCAAGACACATACTCCTGCTTTTATTCCTACTGCAGAAGCAAGTGGTGAAGCCTTGGCTTTCAAAACCATGGAGGCAGGATAATTGATTTTGGATCCTTAGGGCTGTGCATATATACATGTATACCTAGCACTGCCATGCTGTCATTTTGTCACCCAGTGATGAGGACACTAAAATACATCCTAGTTAATTATGCTTTTGTTAAGATTCATATATGTTGCAAGGCAATCAGTAGCATGTTAAACACTCTATCCTGCCTTTTAGAGGGCACGTGGTATTTTTACATATTGCACCTGTTGCCATTAATAAGAAACATGCCTTTAATTCAGGACTTCAGTCACTAGGTGACAACTTTCCTGGTTTACCATCTCCTTTTCTGAAAGTCAATTTATCAGTAATTTTTTCAGTGTTATTTCACCCTTCAAAAATCCCAGTAGAGAAATAATTTCAGCATATTGAGAAAAAAAGGCAAAATAAATATAACGTTTTCCAACAGAGATGGAGGCAAGGAATGCTATGCACCTGATTTCAGTGGCTGGAATTAACTGAATTAAGCAATTTGCCCCACCTAACAGATTTTCAGCCTTGCTTATTCTCAACTGTCAGTCTACAAAGGGGAAGGGAGAGACAAGGGGAGAAACGTACCTTATGTTTTTCAAGGAACTCAGGTGTCAGTGTCCAGGGTGCATCTCTGATGACCTCATCCACATAACGACAGTGTCTGAGGGCTTCATATCGCTCCGTTTCATTCATCACAGTGAAGCCTTTGAATTTATGAGTTAAATCATCACTGCAAACTAAAATACAGATGTATGAGCAGAATGGCTCCACATTAAGTAAAATTAGCATGACCAGGAGTTGATTACTCCTAGATAAATCCACTAAGCACTTAATTATTAGCTTAGTGGTTTTTGAGGTGTTCCAGGGCATGTAAGAGTTCTGCTTGGGGTTGGCAGATACAACTGTGTAATAATGAGAGAATCTTCTCTTTCTGGAGCTGCAGCCAGAGCCCAAGTAAGATATCATAGGACATCTCAGGTGGTATCCTTTACATGCTAAGGTAAACCAATCCCACTCTAAGGGGATTTCACAAGCTGTGATATTTCAGGGGTGATGGCAAATGCTTTGAAACCAATCAAAGAACACAGCGTGGACAACCACAGAGTGCTCACTAACTTCAGGTATCACAAAATGGTCAAGGCAGGAAGACCACTCAACATCACCTAATCCAAACCCCCTCCTCCCAGCAGAGTCAACTATAGGTTGCTCAGGGCAATGTCCAGTTGAGTTTCCAAAGACGGAGACCCCTAAGCCTCTCTGGGCCTCCTCTTCCTGCTATTTATTTTTATATAAACAACACTCTAAAAGGTGAATTTGCTAACAAAGCTCAAAATCACAGTGGGACAGTTTCTCATTAAATAAACCTTGATGCAAAACAAATCTTAAAAAATTTTATAGGAATCTGTCTCTGATCCTAGCTTTGAGTTCAGCAGGTTTCACAGAAAGAGAAGTATGGCTTGTGCCATGTTCAAATGGGAAGTTGCAGAAAGAAGCCCCAAGGAAAGGACTGGGAAAAGCCATATGCTCTAGTGAAATGAGCAGAGTTAAAGGTCCAGAAATCCTGCATCTTTAACTCTGGATGTACCAGTACTTTGTCACATTGCTTTTAAAAGGAGGGGCAGGAACACCCACTTTACTAGAGGACTGTAAAAGTTAGGTATTACCTTTCTACCCACATAATGTTGTGTAAAAACGGGTGACCTTCCCCACAACTGTCTCTGTCCAACATTTTAGCTACAATAGTCATTTGACACCCCACATGGAATAATGTGATACTCATTTATAGCTGGGTTGCCAGTGGTTGTCCTTCACCACAGGTCAAATCTGTGCCTTTGGATTTCACTTGTCTGTAAATGTACTTGACAAATGATAAATGCAACATTACTAGTGCTGTAGTGAAGTGTGAGAGTAGCCCTACAGCTGCTGCTTCTTTCTAATCTGAAAACATCAACCTATCAGGCAAGCTGCTGGCAAAGATGCAGTCTTTTTTTGAGATCTGAAACGGATGTTCTTGCCGTGATGGTCATTAAGGACTTTTAAAGTAGGAAAAATGTAGAAAGGCTTCGACAGCCCTGAAGCTTGTGCAAAATTCAAAGCCACATAATAACATACGTATGAATTTCAGCAAGCAAAATGCTACTCTATCCTATTATGTCAGTTTTGATGCCTGCTGACAGGAAATTTAATGGTGATTGAAGCATTTTCAGTAGAAAGATCCCTTCAGAGACTGTATTTGTATTTATTTACAGCCTTTATAACATCTTTAGGCTACCCTCTCCTGGAAGAAAAGGTCTACCGAAATTACTGGAAAATTGTCATTTTTGCTTGAATTCTGAAGAAAGGTTTGATTTTATTTTCTGATTACTATTTGTTCATGTACAATGCAGACACAGTATCTTTCTTTGTACTTCTTTTGAATCTGTCATCCTGCTCTAATGACTGATTCGGGAAGGTATAAATGTCTATTTTAAGAAGAAAAGTGATCTTAGGTCCAAGTAATTGTCTGCACAACAAGAAACAGAAGGGGTTGGTTGTGATGCCCACAAAGACATGACACCGGTGCTTTTGCAGTACAAATTGTACGTAGGTGTGGGAAGGTGCCCATTTTTTAAACATGCTAGCACACAGTGCCTTGTTGGGAGAAGGTGCTGATGGGTGCTGGCTGCTTTGTCCTTCTCTCCAAAAGTAAGGGCAAAGTGAAGCTACACCATGAATTTCAAAGGAGCCAGGCTTTTGCCCCAAAGCTGGGGGCAACCCCTAATCCTTTAAAAACTACAACAAAATGTACATAACTTGCATTTTTTTTAAACCTCACAGTCTTGCACCTCCACTTGCTTCTTCTGCAAGTTGTCTGGCTCAGCAGGAAAACCAGAGAATCCTTAATGTTTCCTTCCTAACAAAGGGACTTGTCCTTTACCTCACAGGAAGCTCCATGAAAATTGACACAATTAATGAACTTGAGTAAAACAAAAAAACATGTTTATAGTAAGATTTTGTTTTTCCTCTGTGTTGGGTCTTTTCCTCCCCTTTCAACTGTTTGGGACAAATATGCAAAATAATGCACCTTTATAGTATCTGAAGATTGCACTCACGCCGACTGTAAAGCATTTGAGCAGCTGAATGAAGGTTGCTGTGAAATGTTTCTGCAAGGAATATCTCAACCCTAGAGGTGCAAGGAAAATGGAACCAAACTGCACATTTATGAGGCTTCACGAGAGCAGGGCTTGCACAGCCAACTAGGCAGGAAAAAGCCACCCTCCAGTGACTCCTCAGGCACAGGCCAACTGCTGAACAGCTGTTAGCCAGGCACATAGCAAGAGAAGATGTTCATAGTGAAAAAAAAAGAAAGTAACCTGCCTGGGGACACCTGTGAACTGAAATTACATTCCACTCATGACCTACATTTGGGTGTTCAGTGATAATGGGCTAGACTTGGCTTCTGCGATGATGCTGAAGGCTGGGTCTGGCCCTGGCAGGCAGAGGTCGTGGGCTGTGCCTGGCTGGTGAAGGGACCAGTGAGCCATAAATAAATAACGGTTGTTCTCATTCACTCATCTCCATCTTTGAACAATTTTGAGCAAAGAACTGAAAAAGGTAAATTATTCATATGGAGCTATTTTAAGCTCAGAGCCATGCAGGCACCTGCTTTAACTAGAATGGGAATTGTGCCTGTGCTGCTGAGGGCAGAATTTGACTTTTACTTTAATTGATGCAATTGTAAGATGTAATTCAAGGCAAACCACCTATAGAAAGCCCCTGAGTGAAAGTAGCATTCAAGTCATAGTGTATAAACAGCTGGGGGTGGGAGCACAGCAATAATTCTCTGATAGTGAAGTACAGAAGCAAAAATTCAGCGCAATAAATAACTCTGATCTTACCTCCTACTAATAAGTAGCTATTTGGGAATAGAGTTTTGGCTTGCATAAGAGCTCTAGCATGGCCAGCGTGGAAGAGGTCAAATATCCCATCTGCATACACTCTGACAGGTCTGTCAACTGAGGAGAAAGAAACACAACACTGATTTTTCAGACCCCAAACAAGTTGCACTTAATTCTACTGGATGGCTTTTTGTTCCCAGATCAGATGATTGCAGAGATTTACCGCAGTTCTGATATTCAAAAGCACCACAGGTGAACCTGCAGTGTTGGATACTGCACATTACTTGTTCTTTGTAGTCTCTGCAGTTTTCTCTCAGACTTACCCTATTTATTATCATCCATCATCCCCATATTCTAATTTAGCAAAAATGTCATCTTCCTGCCTCATTCGGAGTTCCACCATATGTCTTGTTCTTTTCTCTCTGCCTTTCTAATCAGTTATGCCTTATGCATTTTTTCCCATCATCTCCCTTTCCCTCCCCTCTTGTCTTGACTAGCTTTTTTCCACAGCTCACTGCTGTATTTATATTTAATAAAACAATTTATTGCTTACCTCTTCTACATAAACCTTTCACTTCCCTTTTTTCAGACTTTCCCCAAGTTCTTCTCTCTAATGAGCCTAAAATTTCTTTTTCTCCTGCTATCACCCTTATAACTCTTTCTGTATAGCACCTTCAGCAGCAGCCTCCAGACTGAAAAAGGACTTGCTTTCTCAAATGACATGCTTTGCCACCTCCAAACAAAAGCACAGTGGAGAAGAAAGCAACAGAGCTCCAACCTCCATGGATTGTGTTTTAGTGACAGCAGAGAGATGTCTCTGGAGTCAGGACATCCAAGGGTCCATGGGAGAACATTGTTCCCTGCAGAGCTGACTGGAAAGCTGCAGCTTGCTCCTATAATGTGTACATACTTTAAAAGCTTATTTTAAATAAATAAAATAAGTAAACAAAGGCTTTTAAATAACCTCTTAAAATATAAGAGTGTTGAAGGATGCATTTGGGACTTCATGTGAAGTCATCCTGCTTCCCCAGCCCAATCACAAGACACCCAAATAAAAAATTGGCAAATAACCTTTAAGGCCACTGAAGGCCTGATGTGATCAACAGGAACATGAGTGAAAAGAAGAGTTTTCCAGCATACAGAGGCAGTATGAGACAAGAATCCAGAAGGTAGCTACTACATAACACAGTTTTCAGGCTGGCTGAAGTGGGCTGGCAAGCCTTCCTTCCAACCAACATCCACAAAAATATCAAACTCTAACTTGAAATGTTTTCTCTTGTTGTTTCTCTAATAAAATATAATGGCTCTGTAGTTGCTGGTTTCTTCTCCATTACCCGATAGCACCAGACATCAGGCTTTTGCTTTTGAGTAGAAGGCACAAATAAGCATTAATTAATGTTTGTATGGAAGAACCAGTGCTTGGGAATGCCCATGATCCTGGGGACATAGCTCTCTCCACATACCTGGTGTTCCCAGGCGGGCTTGTGCAATGGTTAACTTCTCATGGGGGGCTTGGCACTGACAGCTTGTTTCATCTGCAAATGGAGCAGGTGCCGTCAGAGTCTGGAAGGAGGAAAAAAACCGAAGAAAGCAAATTTATTTTCACCACCAAGTAGTTATAAAAGAACACTTTAACTGTGGCAGAATGCTGTAACCAGACTTCATGCTAGTTTGCTCTCTGGTGATTTTTGCTTTTTGGTCACCCCTGAGCATGCACAATTCACACAAGGTAAAATGGTGACGAAAATAAAGCTTTTCAAACATGTCAAGTAATTGAATTCTTTGTCTCTGTTAGAGAAGCTTGGTCATCTTTGAGGTGGGTGAAGGCACACAATTTTTCTGTTTGCAGAACAAAGTCAGGTTGGATGGTGTGAGTAGCTTAACCCTTTCAGTGACTCCAAACATGCAAGATGAAAAATATATTTTGTTACCTGTAAGCAACAGCTGGGAAAACTAACTGGAACTTAGAAAGCTGCAAATAAGCCACCTCTTAACAAGCACCCTTTCCTGCCACTGGCGTCCATACAGACGATTGGGAGTAGAGGTTGTTTTGTTGTGGTTTTAATCAGACTCTCCCATAATTTCGAGAAGCCATTCAAAATAAAGGCAAGGATGCAACCTTAAGTCCCATTTAACAAGAGCTGACTGAGCTGCAACTCCTTTTGGTCTGACACATTCTGTAATAGTACTAAAATACTCTAACTGTGATCAGAGCACCACAAGGGTACTTGCTCTGAGGAGCTTATAACCTAAAGATATATGAGACAGAGTGAGGATGTGTGAAGACTGACGTGGCATTATCTGTCAGGAAACTTGATTACTGAAATTGTATTTTCTGCCCATGCCTACGTAGGAAGTTATCAGCCATCAGACCCTCAGATATTTATCATCTGCCATATGGTCTTAGAGGAAAAAACCACACTTCTACAGCTTTTGGCTTGAAATCTTTATGAAAACATAGCTGAGTTTTGGTTTGCTTTGTGTTTCAGATGAAGTGGTGGTTGAGAAAAGCCGAAAGAAATCAGTCACTTTGTCCCCACCATGATTTAACTGGAAGCTCATGGCTGTGCAGCTGTGGCTCGGTTGGGTTTTGAGAGTGACCATTTGATGTGCAGGTGTCACATCAGTTTGAATACCCATGGTTGATCGTAACAGAATCTCTTTTTGCCTTTACATTGTTTTTTCAGATTTTTGATGCTGAATGATTAATCACTGGCCATTTAGCATCCTTTAGCATTCCCGAGACACTTTAGGGCACATCATGCCTAATTGCTGCTGGTTTGTTGCATGGAAAGCTCAGAGGACAGTAGTAAAACAACAATGAAGACTAAAGATTCATATGCAGTTCTTTCTGCTGATTTGCTATTCATTTTGTTTACTGAAAGTAATTCAATTTTATGTAGGTTTCTTTTTTTTCTTTCAATTTTTCTTTCCTTTTTTTTTTTTCCATACTCTCAAATGTTAAAGGAAATCACCATCATTAGCATCTTCATGATGAAAATCACAGCATCTCTGCACAGACAAGGTTAAAAATGGAGAAACTATGACCAAACCCAAGTTTTTGTCTGGGTTTCATGGATGGGAACTGTTCATCAGGCCACCCACGCTGCACAGTGTAGAACATTACACATAATCATACAGTGCCAGCTCTTTCCTTTATTTTCTAAATACTATCTTTTTGCTTCTGGCTTTGCTATTGCTGGGTGCTAATCTGTCTTTTTATCTCCAAGCAAGGTCAAGTTGCACGGCAGCCCATACAGCCTGGTTCCTGCTGAGATAAAGAGGAAGGCAGAAATGTTAAAACAATAATGGCTATGGTCTGAGGCCTGCAACTGGTAATCAGCTCCTAGCTTGGCAGAGGTTGTTTCCTTGGAGGTTATTTGAAGAAAATAGGCCTGGTTTGCAGGAAGATATCTCTTTTTCCCCCCAGGCAAACACAGTGGTGCTTTTCATCCATGTAACCACCTTTGCAACACTGAGATTTTTCTTTCAGTCTCTGCTCAATGGAGAACAACCTCTATTAGCTTCCCATCAGTCCAGCTTTTATAAATGTCCATCATTAAAGCTCACTTTACAGATCAGGGCTTAGAACCAGACCTGTCAATATTCCCTTTACTCTCTGACCTCTCAGTTACTGGATATGAAAATACATCAAATGCAATAGGTTAAAATCAGCCATATTCTATCAAAGCCATATAGAGAAATGCATAAACACCATATGCTGACAGATCAAAGGAAATCTATAGCAGTAGCTTCCAAATGACTACTCAATACTATTTTGTTTTATCTGTCCTAGAAAAAATATTGCTAAGCTTAACAAAAACATCTTATGAGTAAAATGAGACCATTTGGTTTGTATATAAGCCCATAAAAATTTTTCAAGAAATTATTAAAACCCAGAAATAATTTATCAAACCATTTCAGTTTGTATATAATTATTCGCATTCTTTCCAGTTTCTTGACATAATAACTAGAATTGTGAGAAGACAGCAAATAATTTATATAGCAGCTTTTTCATTTTGGTTAATCCATTAAAGTGCTTTTGGAAGTCTGCTATAGTTTTGCCAATAATCAGATGGTCAGACAAAGACTTTGTACTTCTGTCTTTCTCTGACAGATTTTTCCCTTCCTCTCTGCCTTCCTTATATTCTAGGTATTTACATTTTGCAATTAGTCAAGCAAGTGAAATTAGCCTTGTATTTTGGACCAAGGTAAGCTCCGGAGACATGCAACATCCCGTAGTAATACGGGAGAGAAAGCTTATTACATGTCACAAATAGAGAAGTCATTGTAATATTAGGACTTATTAATGATATTTACTTCAGAAGATGATAAAAAGCTCTTGCAATAAGAGTCCTGTTTCCTGGAAATGAAGACACAGAATTCAGTAAAATGAAGGTATGGGAAACCATCACATTTAGTAACCCGTGCATATTAGAAGCTGTTCATCCTATGAGAAGTTTAAATAATGTCTTGCTTTCTAGGAAATTTGCAAAAGAACTGAATGATGTTCAATAAACTTCAGGACATTAAAAGACGGAAGGTAAATAATGGGGGCTTTCCCAGCAAGCACCTCACAGCTCCATTTGCACCAGCAACTTCTTTGGAACCCAGAGCTCTCTCTATTTGGTGAGACAGTAGCCCAGAGGAGAGGGCACAGTGTGGTTAGCAGCCCTGAGCTGGTTCTGGGGCCAGGACACTTCATGAAGAAACCCTACATATGAAAATACGCTAGAAGCAGCTTATTTTCAGGTATATCTTGATGCTGCCTTTTTATTATAACTCTTCACAGTCTCTTAGCCTGCTGTAGCCATTTAACTTAGCTCCTAGGCATAAGATAAACACTCGTGCTTGTGTTTCTAATGATTAAAAGGGAAGTTGTTGGTGATTTGTAGATGCAGAGGAGTCCTACCACTGAAGTAAGAGGTCAAGAATACCTGTTCAAGCTCCTCCACACTCTCTCTTTTGTTTACAGCCTGTTGTGTTGCTGTTTGCTTGCTTTCTGTATGTTTAGTAGTTGGGTTGGGATTTTTACACAACAGCAAGGAAGACAGAAACATTCTTTTAAGTAGGCAAATGTAGACCCATCCATGTCATAGTGCACCTGCCATTGTAACTCTGCCTGCAGGGTGACTGCAGGAAACATGGCTAATGGAAGGAACTACTGCCTTTTTTTTTTTTTTAAATCACACAATTACACTACTTTCTCTCCTCTTGGTAAAGAGAAAGTTGTATTGTCTTCTAAGATTTTGCCATCAACAAAGGTCAATGAAATTTCAGGTCATGAACCCGTACAGCTACAGAGCCAACACTTGATAAAGCAGGCTGGACCTGTGCTTATAACAGAATTAAACGGGCAGGCAAATTCTGTGGGAGGTCTGATGCTGTAACCACCTTTTGTCTCAGAGGCAGTACTTAAAACAGGTAAGTGATTTCAACAGGTAAGTGGAACAAATCACGTGGGTAAGCTCTACTCATATGAGGAACGATTATTTTGGGAACCTGCTCCTGATGTTGGGAAACAATAATTACCGAGCAGGAAACACTAACATCAATTTCAAGGAATATTTAAGAAAAAAAACCTATCAAAACTATTGAAAAGTAACTAAAAATATGTGCCAGGTTTCTGAGGTATGAACTTTTCTAAGATGAAGGACTGTGTTAAGGACTACCAAGGCCTTCTCTCAGAGGTTCAGGAAGCAAACATTGTCAAAAATGAAACCCATGTTTTCTCCTACCTGTTTGGGTCAGCAACCTTGACCCAAACAGGTAAATTTATGGGCATTTAAGTTGTAATTGGATCTTACTCATGGTTGTCTCCTGGTAAACTTTTCACAAACAGTTCTAATATTAACGCCAAAATCAAAAAAAGTCTAGCCTGCTCTCCCACAGTTCTGCGAACTCAGGGAGGTGGATGTGAACTAAAAATATGGCAAGCTAACCTTTTAAGAACAATAACTTGAGCATTCTATTTATAAGCATTTCAAATTACCTTAGTTGCTCTTTCTGGGCTTTATCTTCAATCAAATACACTTTGCTCATCATTAGTATTAAGTCAGTAATGATTAAGTGCAAAATGCAATTAGAAATTGAAGATATTGCAGAAGAAAAGCAGCTTCCACTGCCTTTTCAAGAAGCACAATAATGTATATATATAGAGATTCATAGATTATGAAACTAGAACAACTATTATGTAATCTAATATAATATTTGCAAAAGTCCAAATAATTTTGTGACAAGATTCCTGCATGACAGCCATGACTTTTGACTGAACTGGAACACATTATTTAGAAAACAAAATCATTCTAGAGGTAGGATGGGCCCCAAGTCAAGTAGAGTTCAAGTGAAAGAGTTGCCGATGAAGCACCTCAACCTCCATGAACACCGGCTGGAAACACAATGCAGCAATTTATCCACTTAAACCTGTTCCCCTGGCACAGCCGGAAGGAGCACTATGTGCCAGTGATCCAGGCAGGACTCACTGAAAGGCTAGGGCACTGTGCAGCCCATGAGCCTGGATGTTCTCCTGTCCTGATGGCTAGAGACAGGAAAGCTGCCAGATGTCCCAGCACTGGGGAAGGATACGCAGCATTCCAGGGTAAAGAAGCTTGTGGCTCCTTCAAAGGGGCGCTGGTTGCCAATCGTCAGCCTGCAGACACCATCTCAAAGAACCAAACTGGCTGTGGGGCATTTGCAACTCAATGCCCAGTGGCAAGTGCTTGCTGGTCCAGGAGTACTGCTGAAGGTTGGCCACGGTCAACAGATCAAAAGTGCTCTAGTGCCACTCTGTGTTTTATTGACCAATTCAGAAACTGGAGATAATGTCAGCTCCTGTATTTTGAATGTCTATCACGCATTTCTTTTTACTTGTACATTACTGTATAAGAATCACAGAATCATCAAGGTTGGAAGAGAGCTTTAAGATCATCCAGTCCGACTGTCAACCCAGCATTACCACTGTAACCCTTAAACCACTAAACCACACCAGCCAGTGCCAGATCCAGATGCCTCTTGAACACCTCTGGGGATGGTGACTCCACACCACCCTGGGCAACCTATTCCAATGTCTGACCACCATACCAGTGAAAATATTTTTTTTTACTATCTAATCTGAATCTCCTCTGTCCCAGCTTAAGGCCATTTCCTCTAGTCCTCCCACTGCAGGCACAGCAGAAGAGACTGGCTCCCACCTCACTACACCCTCCTTTCAGGCAGTTGTAGAGAGCGATGAGCTTCTCCCTGAGCCTCCTCTTCTCAAGACTACACAAACCCAGCTCCCTCAGCCATTCCTCACAGGACACATTCCAGATCCTTCACAACCCTCATTGCCCTTCTCTGGATACACACCAGCACCTCAGTACCTTCTTTGAAGTGAGGGGCCCAGAACTGGACACAGTGCTCAAGGTGTGGCCTCACCATTGTTGAGTAAGGGTGACAATCACTGCCCTGGTCCTGCTGGTCACACTATATAGGCCAGGATGCCATTGGCCTTCTTGGCCACCTGGGCACATGCTGGCTCATGTTCAGCTGGTGGTGACCAGCACCCCCAGGTTCCTTTCTGCTGGGCAGCTCTCAAGCGACTCCTCCTCCAGCCTGTAATGTTGCATGGGGTGGTTGTGACCCAAATGCAGGATGCAGCACTTCCCCTATTGAGCTCCTGCTGCTGTCCTCAGCCCATTGATGAGTCTGTCCAGATCTCTCTGTAGATCCCTCCTACCCTCAAGCAGATCAACACTCCCACCCTACTTAGCCTCATCTGCAAATTCACATCAGGTATACACCTGATATATGGCTAAAAGAACCCAACTCTGCTTTAACACAGGCAAGGGTTAATCTTCTGAAAGCAACTCAATAGCTAAGCTATTGGGTGAATTTGGCCCAATAATCAGTCTCTACTTGTGCTTCTTTATAGAGATACATTTATCAATTATTTCATGTCACAATTAGGACAGCATTTTCTATAACCCATTACTCAGAAACAGCTATGAACAAGCAAAAAACCCTCAAACCTTTTTTTCCCTCCTGCACAGGAGACACGTTTTCTGCAGTTCCTCAGCTGTCAGCACAAAAACCCTGGGAAGATCTTTTTTTCCCACAGGGAGTGCAGTGGGCTTCTCTACAAGATCCCTGATTCATCCAGTGCATTTCTCAAGAGGTTTTCACCTTACACCATCTGTTTATATGTGTGTAAAACAGGAAAGCAGATTACATGGAAACAAAGGACATGCTGGGATAGACAGTTCTGGCTGTACTGAATGTTTGCACATGATTGTGGATGTGTGGGTACACACTACACATATTCCTGCCTGTCTTGTCAGTATTTCCCTCCTAATCCTGTATTTCTTCTGCTCCACATCCACACATGCGCTGAGCTCTTTTTACATTTTATACATATGTTATATTATAATGTTGTCTATGTTCCTGAGCAGGGAGCAAAGAGAATCTATTTACAATGTATTTCCACTCCTTTTCAAAGATATGATACAAACCTTTCTAGTAATGGCAACAGCACAGTTTAAGAAGTGGTAATATTATCCTAATAAAAACTGTTTCTAAAATATCATTGCATTTGCAAGCACGGAATGCAATATACAGAATGTGATGTTTTCTCTCATTCTTCTTCATTCTCTCATTCACATTTCTTATGTGTCATTTCTGACTCCTGAAAAAATATCTGCAGTTCTGTGTATCTGACAAATATATATTGCAACATGTATTTGCAGAAACTAGCATTTCAGAACGTATACAAACTGCATGTCCTCTGACGTAATAAAGGGAAATCTAAGCAGATTTTTCATGTCTGTGGGCAATTTTTTTTTAAGTGCAGCAAAAATTGCTACATGTCCTCATGCACAAACCTCACTTGGCACGTTTTTACGGGTTTGTGCTTTTATATAGCAGTCAACATTTACGAAAATGAAAATTAATCCAAAGCAAAACCCGAACTTCTAAAGGACCAAATAAATATTTAGTCAAATAAAGTAATTTTGGGTTCCTTAAATTTAAGACTATTTACATATTTATTTATGCTTAGTTCCACATTGAAGTAAACAGATGGCAGACCCCCTGACATAATATCACGTGAGAGAGAAACAGATGCATGGGACACTTTTTAACCACAATAAACCCCCCCTACATTAATCATTGGCTCCTCTGATTAAAATTACATATACCTTCCAGTGATATAGGAAAGATGAATATGAAGATCTATGAAAGCTCATGGAAATAAAATACTGAAATGGTTCTAGATGTTGCATCAGAACCTCTTAAAACATTCTTTGCAAATACGAAGGGATGAAAGCACAGGAATCCAAGGCGTGCACACTTTCCTTGCAATTATTTCAGATTTTGTGTTTTAGTTCATTGCTTAACAGCAGCAACAAGGAAATTGTCTAAAGGAGTAGAGTGACTCCTTGAACCATTATACAGCTCCAGTGTGTGAAAACACTAAAATGTTCTCCTCTTCTCTTCAATAAAATAAAAAAAAAAAAGTGTTTTCCAAATGTACTTGAATAATTTGAAAAAAAAATTGAATTAATGTACTTTCATTTATTCTAAAAAATCAAGAAAATAAACAAAACGGCTAAAGCAGCTGATACCTAAAATTATGCGAGATCTGTCATCTTCAGTTGTACCTGAGTCTCATTCTCCAAAGTATTGTAGATTCAGTGGCCCCAAGATACTTAATACCTAATTCCTAATGACCTGTAAAAGCCTGGAGCCTCTGAATCTCACAACACTAGAGAAGTAAATCTGGGCTTTGGAGCAGTGCTGGGATTGCAAGGGTGAACCTCAAATGGCCCTGACACTTGCGGTGCCTTGGCAGAACATGATTTATCTGCCATATGGATAGATTAAGGATCCAGCTAGTCTGTCCTCGCAATGACGACGGAAAAAAGCCCCCAACAAACTATTTGGATACTTCCACACAGGGCCCCAATGCCAGTTCCTGTACAAGACAAGAGATCTGGCCACAGCTCCAGCTGCCTGAGAACAGACATTCAAGAGTAGTATGGATGCCACATACCCTTGAATAGCCCAGTATTTCTGGGATAGCATTGCCTAGGGCAGAGCAGACGCAGCAAAAAGCACTTACCTGCTTCTTTATGTCATCTTAAAGATAGATTCACTTTAAAGTCATGAAACTGCTGCTTAATTCCTCCTGTCTTGCCCTCTACTCACCAGTGTGCCCGTGAGCACAGGCCAAACCAAACACATACCTGTCAATTCCCTGTCCTCCCCTGTAGTTCACCCCAGCTAATTCAGGTGGATTTCTGCTTATCTGGTTTCTTAAAGTAGGTACTGTGATGGAAATGTATGTTTCATTGTCCTGTGTTCCCTTAACTTCCCTAACCCTAAGTTAGGCTCTGACAGTTTTGAAAATAAGACAGTGGTTCCCAGGTCCCAAGAGTACTTTACTTTCCCAGATGTTTCCACTGATGCCTGTGTTGGATGATAGAGACATGAAGTACAAGGAAATGAAGTTCTCAGCGTGTTCAAGGCAAAGATGAGACCAAGCAGTACATTCTGAAGTTTGTCTTCAAGTAAGTTTCAATGTATATTTGGGTTTGCTTTATCTGCAGCACTATCCTTACAAATTGCCATTGTTTTCCTTTATGAAAGATGCCATGAATTGTCTTCCTGAACAAAGTGTATTGAAATGTCTGTTTGTTTCTTTCAGGGTGAGGATTGGTAATTTCCAAAGGACACACCAATCCTTCAAGGAGCTACACACATGTGGGACCAAAGTCAAACTCTTGATCCCAAGTGACATAAATAAATTATAAAAAATAAGCAAATAATATTACAAGGTTTTGTATTTCCTCTTTGATATTTCCTGCTATGGTATCTCTTAGTGAAACTAAGAGCTTGCCTTACTTAGGGACATTTTTAGTACTGATGCATGCAGGCAAACCCTAAGGGCAGGATTCCCAGGCTGAGATCTACAGCCCCGCAGCACCCTGCAGCTTACTGAAAGTTATCCAGGGACAATTGCCATACCATGAATGTGTGGCATGATATGACCAGAGGTCATGTATATCCCATTGAAAACAGTGAAGACCCCCATGACCAAACCATGGGTATGCTGGGGCTTAAAAACATGAATGGAACTGCAGCAGATGAGAAAAGTGGCCTAACACAGTAGTTCGGTCCAGATGAGAAAAGGGATAAATGCAAAAGTATACAAAACAGGATTGGAGAAATGCTATTTGTGAGGGGTTTTTTCTTGACTACAAAACTCCTAAAATCACCATTATGGATAAAACCTGTGACTCTTGTCTTGTCTTGATTGGTTTGTTTCTCTGTTGTGCATTGAGACCAAGATACGTGGGTCACTCAGAGAGACGTTCTCCTGGCATTAACACACATGGAAGTTGAGAACATAAAGAAGGCAAAGATTAAGTCAGAGATGGAGCAGAGGAATTGACTGAAGCAACACAAATGCTCATTAATGCTCCAGCTGGTTAAGAAAATGCACTGAGTGTCTTGGGAGAAAATTAATGGCAATTTATTACAACAGTACTAGGCACTGGAAAACATCAGGTTTCAACACACACTGAAACTTACCCGAGAACTGCCTTCAGTGACCCCTGTTTTCCTGATCTTTGAATGACACAGGTTCTTTAGTCCTAATGTGGCAGTTCCTGACAAGCTAGCAGGCTTCATAGCCTAAAATCAGAGGTCTAACGGCAGATATCCATTAAAAATATTCACAGTTTTAAGGCTTCAAAGAAATAATTCCTGTTTTAATGAAAAGGATGACAACAGTTTCAGAAAAGAACCAACTCCTTTTCACCTTCTAAAATTTGAGGTGATTCTGAAGTCCAATTTCTCAAGAAAAACTGCTTCCTACAACTTAGCCTGCATTAAGAACCTGAAAACCCAGATAATTTATTTTAGAGATGTGTGAGAACCAATGAACAGCATTAAAAAGTCATCTGTAAATATCACAGACTTGCCATCAGTTATATCATTCTGAGGTACCAAAGCCATCCTGAGGTATCATCCTGAGGTCCAAACAATACTAAAATGTTACCTGAGACACCCTCTTCCTTTACACTAATAATCTAGGTGACAAGGTTACTGGCCCACCACTGTACATGCTGCCTTCAAAGGATGAGACCAAGTACTGAAGATCCTAAAAAAGATCTGATAGGAACTTGATGTCCATGTTATCAGACCGTCTGTCAAGGGGTGATTCACTTCAACTCTTCAGAACACCTGCCCTTAATTTTTCTCGCTTCAGACATTGTCTGGCTACACTTGTTTGCCTCACTCCCTTTGCACTGAATTCAGTGTATTGCATTATATTTCACCAGGCAACTTTTTTTTTTAGCCTGAAGATAACACAGATCTGATGACTGATGCGGTATCACTTCATAAGGACACATTTTCCTCAAATATTTATTCAAAATGGCTCCATTGTCCATTATTGGTACACAGGAAGATCTAAAAACTCATAATGAATTCCTGTTTCATTCATGTACTCTAACTGTCACCTTAATTTCCACAGAAATTATACTGGAATGCATGCTTCTGTAAATACTGGTATCATATTGTCACTTTTTCTTTAAAATCTTTTAAAATGTCAGACTACACAGAGTAATATATTCAAACAGGTTGTTATATCTGAGCTTTTGACAGAGAAATCTTAGCCTGTATGAACACACTGCAGAAACTACACCTGAGCTAACTTTCCGTACTAAAACAGCTCCAAAAGCTTTCCATGAACAAATTAACAGTGTTCTATAAAGCTGAATCTAATTATAACATGAGCAAGAAGAAAACATTAATTTAGGTCAGCTCCAATGACTGTTGCTATTTCTTGTCATACCAGAACAATGTCTCAACTACAGTGTTGAATTTAATTACTGAAGTTTGATGTTTAAATATGTTTTAATTAGCACTGTGACTGAATTCTGGTGTTAAATGATCAAATTTCCGGTACTAAACTGTTGCATACATCATGCGTTGTCACATCTTGACACTGCCTCCACAATTCTGTGATTGCATTTATGTATTGTTATTAACTTTCTACCACCTTGCTAATGGTGCATACCATGCTGGGGTAAGGAGAGACCTTTCCTGGTGGGAATAATAACAGATTTAAATAAGAAGCAAGGAAACATTCGAAATATTTTAAGTGAGCACATGAAAAGAAGGACAGCTCTCAGAACCTGAATTCTTGGGGTACAGCAGCCTTGTAAAGTTGCCTCCACGGTCTGCGAGAGTCTTTAAGTATTTAAGCAAAGAACATCAGAGGAGTTATTTTAAGTATCACTCTCGCGGCCCTCCCTCATTCTCCTGTCTCTTTCCAAAAACCACAGCTCTCCGAGACTCTTCTTCCTTACACATCCCGAATCGAACGGGCAACTCCTCACCGGACTTTTAAAGTTGAGAAAAGCGGGTTTTGCCATTCCTGGGCGCAGTAACCCGGCCGAGAGCCGGCCCGCAGGGCAGAGCTGGGCCGGGCGGTCACTGAGGAGCTCCCGGGCACTGCCATTCCCGGCGGGAGCGGAACCGGGAGAGGCTGGGACCGGCCATCGCTCCCCGCCGCCGGCTCCTTGGAGCGCGGGCCGCTCCTCTGCATTCACTACTAGAAACAGGGAGCTTTTTAGATCGTAAGACGGCTTTGCCACCACACGCCTCCCGCCGTCGCTCCCGCCACCCGCGCACATGCGGCAACCGCGCCGGTGCCCGGGCGCGCCCTGACCCGTCGGGAGCGCGGGGGATCCGGGTTTTTAACGGGCGGACCAGGAATCCTGCCTGGCTGTCACCGCACTGCTCCGAGTACCTGCACGGCACGGCACAGCCCACCTGGGACAGCCTTCGCTCGCCCCTTCCCTGGCGTTGCACAAAGGGACTCGCCGTGAGGCGGCA